>JAQSEC010002243.1:0-10123 GCA_028564925.1 Lithobates sylvaticus
GCTTGCTACTGGGGCACTCTGGAGAGCAGGTGGAGGAGACAGGAAGCGTCGATGGGGGACCCCTAGAACGAGAAGAGGGAGAGATCAGGGACTGCTCTGTGCAAAACCATTTCACAGAGCAGGTAGTATAACCTTGTTTGTTTTTTTTAAATCACTTCTTAACCATTTCCTGCCCCACCCCTCCGGTCCCTCATAGCCATATTGACGTTCCGGGGAGCGGAAGTGGTTTCGTTATACTGATCTGCGGCGTCATATGACGTCCTTCTACTCGGATAACAGCTGCCGTGCCGTTGAGCCCCGTGGGCCGAGCGGCGCTATCGCGGTTGCCGATCGGTGGGAGCGATGTGGTCACGTTTGAACACACCAACTCTCACACCGGATCTTGGTAAATGTGCTAAATGCCCAGCCTCACCAACACAAGCCATCCACCAAATGGGCACTGTTTGATATATTGGCACATCATATATATGTTATGAATACACTGGCATGCCCCAGCAATGCCACCCATCAGCGTCCCCCATCAGTTGCCACCTATTAGTGCCTTATCCGTGCCCATTTCCAGGGCCCACCCCACCTAATCTAGTGCCCCCCATCAGTTGCCCACTCCCATGCCACCTCTTTTATGTATGGATCAGTGCCACCCCCCAATAAGTTACCCATCTGAGAGCCTGCTGACACGCCATGATACCCGTTTTTGTGCCCATCAGTGCCCCGCCTATGGAGTGCCCATCAGCTGGCCACCCATCGCAGTGCTCCCTACCATCCAGTGAGCTTACGCCATACCAGTGCCCCCTATCACTAGTTGCAACACATCAGCGCCAGCCATATCTTTGCCCTGTCATTGAAGAAGGGGAAGAAAAAAGAAAAGGAAAACGCACTTATTTACAAAAAAAATTTTATAGGTGACAAAGAAGAAAAGAGAAAAAACTAGTTTTTTTTTTTTTTTTTGTCTTTTTTTTTTTTTTTTTTGCCAAATTTTCGGTCTGCTCCTTTTTTTGTTATTGTTGCGCAAAAAAAAAAAAAAAAAAAAACAAAAAAAAAAAGAAAAAAAAATAAAAAAAAAAAAAAACAAAATTGCAGAGAGAGACTTTGTCTTGGTGATCAATACTACCACCAAAAAGAAGAAAGCTCCATTTTGTTATTGGAACAAAAATTATAAAAAAATTGTGTTTGGGTGTGCAGTGTTTACGCAGTGTGGACCTCCCGCGCGAATTGTCATTTAAATTGCGACAGCGCTTGAAGATGGTGAAACGCTGAAAATTGGCCACCTGGGCGGGAAGGTGTCTAAGTGTTTTCCTGGCTATTTATGAGGTGGGTGCTGGTTTACTCGACGCCGTTGTGCAGGGAAGATTAGCAATCTCTGAACCCATATTTAAAGTTGGAGTGGCTGATAGGCTAGGACTCGTGGTACATAGAAGGCTATTATTCAATTACATTTAAAGTAAACGGTTTACCAGTATTGCCTGCCTATTATATTTAGAACAAAGGCATGCTGCTGCTAACTGAACGTCTTTAGGCCTGGTTCACACCTATGTAAATTATTTGGTTAGTGCTTTTTAGCCAGAGGAGACGCCAGAAACGCACAACAGTTCATTTAAACATGGCTTCCTAGGGGAACACATGCATGGGACTGGAAAGGGCGGCAGGGCTGGCTTTTTTCGGGTCGCTGTCTGTACTACTTAAGGCCGGTAGGTCTGGCGAGGGTCCGGCCCGGGTCGTCCCGGGGGGGGGGTCAATGGTTCGGACTTTGTTCAAGCGGGCGTTTTTGGTCCGCAAAACAGTCTTTTTTGGTTCAAGGAATAGACTTCACCATGGAGAAGCTGCAGGAAAAGCAATTGTTACGTGTGTCGCTTTTTTTTGCAGCGATGCTGTGTGTTTTTTAGTCTTCTGTACTCCGATTAATCTAAACCATAAATCATAAAATCGGCCAACTAACTCCCCGATTATGGAAATAATTCGTTAGTTGGCGCAATAGTTATATCTTCATGTATTTTGATCCGCACACGTGATAATTAACTAAAAAAAAATCGCTAAACAGACTGGTACACGACACCTTATAGATTGTCTCCTCTCCTATCTGCTGGATGGAGGTCCGGTTTGGTAAGGCCCCTTTCACACCGGTTGGTGGCGTTTTTCACATGCGGTTGCTTGCTACAGCGCTAAAAATCAGCGCCTGCTGTGTCCGCTATTCACCGCATGAAAAGATCTAATCCGGCCCCTTCTTAAACTCCAGTTGTGAAAACCGGCCGGCGGGCTTTCACACTGGAGCGCGGTATCGTCTCCCTGCGTGACGCTAGCAGGGTTTGGATGACGTAAAAAAATAAGTCCTGCTAGCAGCAATCTTTGGAGCGGGGCTATAGGAGCGGTGTGTACTCCGCGCTCCTATACCGCTCCTTCCCATTGATTAGAATGGGGACCGACGACCGGCGGTAAAACCGCGGCTAATTACATGCAATACCGCACGCAAAGCGCCGAATCACTACGGCGGGCGATCTCTCCTGCGGGGGGGTGTTTAACCCTTTTTCGCCGCTAGCGGGGGGTAAAACTGCCAACGACAAGCTGCCGCCCGGCCGAAAACCGCGGTGAAAACAACGGTAAAGCAGCGCTAAATAAGCGCTGCTTTACCGTCACCGCGGCTCACCGCCCCAGTGTGAAAGGGGCCTAAGGGATTAGTAAGAAGCCTTTACTACACTCTTTGAACATTCAAAAACCTATCAAGTTTTTGGAACTCGGTTTCTTCTTTTATTGCAGATTTTACAGGTAATCCGACAGAACCGACAGCATTATTAGGATTAAATCTAGATGTATATCCACATTGCTATAGAACAGGGGTCTCCAAACTGTGGCCCTTGGGGAAATGTTTCATCCACTGATACTAACAATGGGACATAATCAATCGCCCCCCCCCCCCCCCCACTCACACCAATGAAGGGACACAATTTATCCCAATTACACCAAAGATGGGAAGATGGGGCACTATCCCCCCCCCCCCCCCAATGATACCAACGGTGGGGCACATTTTCTCCCAATGACACCAATAATGAGGCCCAATGACACCAATGATGGGGCACAATTTCTTCCAATGACACCAATGATAGGGGACAATTCCACCAAGTGACTGCAACAATGGGGCACAATTCCTCCCGTTGACACCAACAATGGGGAACAATTCCTCCCACTGACACCCAATGATGGGGCACAATTTATTCCAATGACACAAATGATGGGGCACAATTCCCTCCACTGACACCAATGATGGGGCACAATTCCTTCAAGTGATTGCAACAATGGGGCACAATTCCTCCCACTGACACCAATGATGAGGCACAATTCCTCCCAGTGACACAAAACGATGGGGCACAATTTCCCCCATTGACACTAATGATGGGGCACAATTCCTCCCGATGACACCAACAATGGGGAACAATTTCTTCCAAGGACACCACTAATGGGAGCCAATGACACCAATGATAGGGGACAATTCCTCCAAATGATTTCAACAATGGGGCACAATTCCTCCCACTGACACCCATGATGGGGCACAATTCCTTCAAGTGATTGCAACAATGGGGCACAATTCCTCCCACCGACACCAATGAGGGGGCACAATTCCTCCCAGTGACACAAAAGATGGGGCACAATTTCCCCCATTGACACCAATGATGGGGCACAATTCCTCCCGATGACACCAACAATGGGGAACCAGGACACCACTAATGGGAGCCAATGACACCAATGATAGGGGACACATTTTTGCTAGAAAATTACTTAGAGAATAAAATGGCGGTCGTTGCAATACTTTCTGTCACACCGTATTTGTGCAGTGGTCTTACAAGGGCACTTTTTTTTTAAAAAATACACTTTTTTTAATAAAAAAAAAAAAAATAAGACAACAGTAAAGTTAGCACAATTTTTCTTATATTGTGAAAGATAATGTTACGCCGAGTAAATTGATACCAAACATGTCACGCTTCAAAATTGTGCCAGGTCGTGGAATGGCGAAAAACCTTTACCCTTACAAATCTCCATAGGCGATGTTTAAAAAAATTCTACAGGTTGCATGTTTTGAATTATAGAGGAGGTCTAGGGCTAGGATTAATGCTCTTGCTCTACCGATCACAGCGATACCTCACATGTGTGGTTTTCATATGCGGGCGCTACTCACGTATGCATTCGCTTCTGCACGTGAGCTCGGCGGGACAGGGCACGTTTAAAAAAAAAAAAATTCTGTTATTTATTTTACCTTTTACACTGTTCTTTAAAAAAAAAAAAAAAAGGTTTCAGTTTTATTCCTATTACAAGGAATGTAGACATCTCTTGTAATAGAAAAAAGAAAGCATGACAGGACCTCTTAAATATGAGATCTGGGGTTCAAAAAGACCTCCGATCTCATATTTACACTAAAATATAAAAAAATAAAAAATTGTAATTTAAAAAATAAATTAAAAAAAATGTCCCTTTAAGAGCTATGGGTGGAAGTGACATTTTGACGTCGCTTCCGCCCTGCAATGGTATGGAGACGGGTGGGGGCCACCTTCCCCTCACTCGTCTCCATACCCAGCATGGAACAACATCTGATCGCCTCTAGTAAGCGGGGGGGGGGGGGGGGGCCCTCTCCCGCTGCCGATAAAAGTGATCTTGCGGCGAATCTGCCGCAGAGGCCACTATTAATCGGAAACCGGGCCGCCGGCCGAAAAAGAGGAGACCGGGGTTATGGCAGCTAACTGCTGCCATAACAACAATATTCTTCTTCAAACTTAGTACGTATGTCGGCACGCGGCGGTTTCGGAAGTGGTTAAGCTAAAGTCTTAATATTTTGTAAAGAATAGCAGTACCTCTTTAAAGGTATAATCTATTTATAACAAACTGCAACAGTGCTGTGTCTTACATTGTGAAATTTTATTCTGTTTTTGGCCAAAAAAAAAAAAAAACATAAAATTGTAAGTTAAGAAGAGAAATGAAATGGTTCATGCCCTAGCACTGATCTCTGGGTCTGCCTGCGAACTGGGCAGAAGCTCTGCTGTCCATCCTTGCAGGAACATGTCAGCAAGCGGGGCCCCCCGGTGAGGAGGACACAGGAGCTCATACATTTTGAAGTGCCCAGGATCAGCAGAGATGACCTTAGTGCTTTCATTTTGGGCATTTAGCATTGATCATCTGATTGGATGCTTCATGTTAACAATGCCAGTTTGCGGCTGGCACTGTGCTCGTCTTGGTGTCAGGACAGGAGGGGATGTTTAAAGGATCAGAGTGACACATGAATGAATCACGGCTAGGCTGGGCGCAATTTAAAAAGGATGCCACTGCTGCCCTCACCTTCTGAAATGCTGGCTGTCATACTGATACAGCACTTCCAGAAGCAGATCATGAGTGGACTTCACTGGCAGCATACTTGTTCCAGGTTAGTGACTCAGAAATAACTAAAGCCAGAGACAGTCAAGGCAACCAGCATTATACGAGACAGTCAGCGGCTCGCTTTAAGGCTCCATGCACACTGGACATTGTCGTTAGCGGCAGCAGCTTTGCAGTGAGTCTTTCAACGTTTTTGCAATAGCGTTTATTAGCGTTTTTCTGCGTTATGCCCCACACACACGGTCGGATATTCCGACCACAAAATCCGTCTGATTTTTTCCGACAGATTTTGGCCGAAACTTGTCTTGCATACACACGGTCGCACAAAGTTGTCAGAAAATCCGATCGTTCCGAACGAGGTGACGTACAAAAAGTACGACGGGACTACGAAGAGGCCAGTAGCCAATAGCTTTCGTCCCCAAATTTTCTTCTGAGCATGCGTGGCACTTTGTGCGCCAGAATTCTATACACACGATAGGAAAAAGTCTGATCGGATTTTGTTGTTGAAAATTTTTAGGTCCTGCTTTCAAACTTCAAAAGTCCAATAGAGCCCACACACGATCGGATTTTCCGTCAACATAATCCAATCAGACTTTTTCCATCGGCATTTCCGACCGTGTGTACGGGGCATTAGCGTTTTTGTTTCCTTAATGGATAAAAAACGTTAAAAGAACGCTGGTGAGCCACGTTTTTGAGCATTTATTGACATTTATGAGCATTTGCCCTTTTTTGTTGTCATAAAAACAACTCCTGAACGCGATTTTATGGCGTTCAGAAAACAGCCCATAAACTCCACTGCCGATAAACATCCAAAAACGTCCATGTGTGTATGGACACATAGGATAACAGAGGGGAGTTTGTGGGCTGTTAAAAAAAAATGCCCAAACTCCCAAAAACTTCCGTTTATGAGCTTCAGTGTGCATGGAGCCTAAGGCCAAGGGGTGGTAAAAACAGGCAGCTAAGCCCACCTAAAATCTAAAATGCAACTGGAGTGGGAGGTTCACATATTGTAGCCGCTATGCTTTACATTGTGAGGAATATAATGAGGCATGTCATGTTGACAGGCAGTCAAACTCATCCATTCAAGTCAATGGGGCAACGCTACAACTGTGAGCCAAACTCCTGGCTTGTGGTTGCAGCACATTAGCCCTTTTGTAAATTGTCGTACATTAAAGTGGTTCTCTAAAGGCTGAAGGTTTTTTTTTTTAGCATAGAATGCATGAAGGTAAAATGCCTTGTGTGCTGCTCCCACCACAGTCCCCCTAATACTCACCTGAGCCCCCTCTCAATCCAGCAATGTGCACGAGAGCTAAGGCTGTTCTGGGACTCCCTCTCATCATTGGTTAAGCCAATGACTTCCCCTCTATTTCTTTTCCGGGACACCCCAAAATGTGGGATTTCCTTTTACTTTCACAGACAGCAATATAAATCCCTCTCCACTCTACCCAAAACTGAAAAAGAACTATTGCCTTTAGTTACACTTTAAAGGAGTTGTAAAGGCAGAAGGTTTTTTATCTTAATACATTCTATGCATCAAGATAAAAACCTTTTGTATGTAGCAGCCACCCCAGCACCCCTAATACTTACCTGAGGTCCCTCTCTCCACGAATGTCTAAGCTGTCCGGGACTCTCCTCCTGATTGGCTGAGACACAGCAGCGGGGCCATTGGCTCCTGCAGCTGTCAAAGTCAGTCAGCCAGCCAATCAGGGAAGACAGGTTGAGGCTTCATGTCTGAATGGACATACAGAGCTGTGACTCCGATCCAGTACCCCCATAGGAAGCTGCTGATTGTGGGGGCACCTGATAAAAGGGAGGGGCCAGAAGCAGCAAAGAGGGACCCGAGAAGAGGAGGATCCGGGCTGCTCTGTGCAAAACTAACTGCACAGAGAAGGGAAGTATAATATGTTTGTTATTTTTCTTTTAAACAAGACTTTACAATCACTTTAAGTTTAGCTTTAACCAGCAGTAGGCACAATCAGAATGCTGCATACAGTCCCCTGGGCATGGCTTCATGACCTGGACAAGATATTGCATACGGTGACAGTGTGGACCCCTGACACTATGTAAATGTGTATAAAAAGGATGCCAGATTCTCAAAGGTGTAGTTTGAGAAGCTCTGGCATGTTTATGGTGAACAGAGAAGGCTGTCCTTTATGTCTTCTCCGGATTTTGTAGTTCCAGTTAGGGGTCAGGAGCTTGAAGACTCCAAAGTGTTTTGCGGGGGACGGAACCTTCAATCCAGTGTCCAGATTTTGCTAGTTGCCTACAGCCTGTGTGAGTGTATAGGTGGTCAGGATCATAAGCCAGATCTGAGCATAGTTCAGGGCAGTTGTTGTCATTCAAAGAGACAGTGATAATATTAAATATGTAGTGCTAAAAAAAATCTAAATAGTGATGCACAGAAGAATCACTAGCTAGTGAATGAAATAGTGCACATGGAAGAGCAGTGATAAATAAAATGAAATAAAGTGTCCATAAACAACAAGTGAATGGCAAGCATGATGTCACAGTGGCAGACAGAATGTCACAACAACAGGGACCATCGGACTGTAGACTTCTTCAAAATAGATGATAAGGTTTATGCCCTCTTACCAGAAATGTTGGACCCGACTGTCATACAACGAGTCAAACAGGCATGGACATTCCCACGAGACAGGCAAGCAGTAGGTGGACCTCAGATGACCCAGAAGCTTTGGGGTCCTTCTTCATACGGTGTCATTCAAAGAGACAGGCTGTGTGTGAAGATAGCGGTGTGCTCCAGCCAGAAAGGGTGAACTGCTCTGGTGACGTGACCCTATGTTGGGGGGACTTCTTGCCCATAGGACTGGAAGAGTCAGGACAGCTATGCGGGTCCAGAGATACTGGGAAAGCCAAGGTGACCAGTAAGTCCATAGAAGGGACTGGAGGGTAGGGTTGCCACCTCATCTCTTTAAACCCGAACACATATGAAGTACACAGGTTCTGAGGCTAATTTAACGCAGATAAGGCACAGAGTGAGTTTAAAACGGTTGTAAACCTTTGTGTTTTTTCACCTTAATGAATCCTATGCATTAAGGTGAAAAAACACCTGCCAGTGACCGCCCCCCCCCCCCCATTTTACCTACCTGAAATTTCCGTTGGCGGAAACACAGGGTGCAGGCTCTTGATTGGATAGATTGATAGCAGCACAGCCATTGGCTCCCGCTGCCGTCAATAAAATCCAACGACGCGGGCGCCGGGGCCAAGTTCAGCATTCAGCGGCTATGGAAGCAAATGCTGGACTCGGGTGCGCGCCCGCAAGATAATCCCCCGGGATAGCGCTTCTCCTAGGGGGTTATCTGATGCGGGAGTCGCAGAGCAGCCGGGGGACCCCAGAAGAGCAGGTTCGGGGCCACTCTGTGCAAAACGAGCTGCACAGTGGAGGCAAGTATGACATGTTTGTTATTTAAAAAAAATTATTAAAAATCGAACCCTTACAATCACTTTAATTACCACTTTAATCAGCCACAGAACATGTAATTAATATGCGTTTTGGTTTTAAAGAGGTGGCAGGGAGTCCTGTGTTCCTTAGAAGGGGGGAGAGTCCAGGGTTCCAGGAGAACCCTATCCAGTGAGGCCAGGAATGAAGCCCGCTGATTGTGGGTAGGAGAAACAGGATGGAGCTCGGCCTATGTAAACAAGGCAGAGCTCCTTTCTGACAGGGGGGGGGGTGGATTTTCTTTTCCAAAAAATCCATAATTTCTCTTAGTAAAAACACCAAACACAGTACATAAAAACACATTTAACCCTTTGATCGCCCTAGATGTATAACCCCTTCCCAGCTAGTGCCATTAGTAGAGTGACAATGCATATTTTTAGCACTGATCACTGTATTAGTGTCAAAAGTGTAATTTAGTGTCCAATTGTCTGCTGCACCGCTATAAGAAGTTGCTGATCCCTGCCATTACTATATATATATATTTATACTATAATATATATATATTTATATATATATATATATATATATACATATACATACATACACACACACATACACACACACACCACACACACATACATACATTATTTATATATATATATATTGTCATGGAAAATTTTATTAATGTATGTTGTCAGATGCCCCCCAGTGTCGGTTTTGCTGTAATGCGCCCATCTGAGCGCATTCGCACATAAAGACGTTGGCGGAAGACCATTGGCTGCGTAAACCTTCCTATGGACACTACAGACGTGTTTGCTGGTTTAAGGAAGGTAATTTGTGCCTCACCGGGAGACTGGCCACTTCCCAGTGACGGCATTGATAGCTTCAAGCAAACATCCCTGTGTACACTGGAACTTTAGCATAACGGTATAAATATTGTGGCCCACGGAGCCATAGTTTTATATTGTTCGTTGTCATTGAAAGCAGTTTAGACGGTTTGTACATCACTGTTTAGTCTGTTTGAATGTATACATCTGTGATTGGTTCTTTTGAAGGAAAACAATTGTCCCTGTATTGTAGTCCCTGTATTGTATTTCCTTATATGGTCAGTCACATCCTGGGTGAATGAGATGAGGCCACATCCTTTGTGGGAGGGGTTTAGCTGTTGGAGGCAAACCCCTGAGGGTGTGGCTTGGAATGTTTTCTAAATAAAGGAGTTCACTGAGGTGGGACAGGGCAATGATGCTGACCGAGGCTGAGATGAACATGTAAGAATACTTGCTGTTTATGGCTGTTTACTGGGCAATGGGAAGCCAGGGGCTTAGATGGAAAGCAGCCAGACTGAGGTGGTGAGGTTTGGATGCTGATGATGAG
>JAQSEC010001782.1:0-11195 GCA_028564925.1 Lithobates sylvaticus
TGTGCAGGAAGGAATCAATGTAAATCGTTGTACATGTAGACAAGGACCACAGTAAATAAGGACAAGAAAAAACAAACTGAGGGCTAGTTTACAACATGACACACATTATAGTCATGATATAGTCATGAAACAAGTTATAAGCTTCCTGACCTGTGTGATTACATATGTTACCGCAACACACTGTAATGTGACAGTGTATTAAAATGCACATATAATTGCACCTCAGCACACATCTACAGTGGGCACCATTGCATCACCACAATGCAAAATTGCTATTTTTCCTTGTGTTAACAGCCCATTAATTTTCGTGTCGCAACATGCAACAAAGCAAGAAACATTGCAGCAATGTTTTTTATATGTCTTTTTTTTTACATTTTTTTTTATGTTTCACGTTTATAATGATGATTTATATGTTCCTTTTACTATGCATGGAAAAAATGCAAAAAGATTGCTCAATGAAAAAAAAAGAATAAAAACATAATGCCCCGTACACGCGATTGGAAATTACGCCAGCAAAAGTCCGATGTGAGCTTTTGGTCGGAAATTCCGTGTGTATACAATTAATACCGTGTGTATGCTCCATCAGGTTCTCAATTTTTTGGTCGGAAAAAGTTCCGATCGTCTGTACCAATTCCGGCGCACAAAATTCCTACGCATGCTCGGAAACAATTTAACGCATGCTCTGAAGCATTGAACTTAATTTTCTCGGCTCGTCGTAGTTTTGAACGTCACCGCGTTCTTGACGGTCAAAAGTTCCGAGAACTTTTGTGTGACCGAGTGTATGCAAGACAAGCTTGAGCGGAATTCCGTAGAAAAAAACATCCAAGATTTTTCCAACGGAAAATCTAATCATGTGTACGCAGCATTATAGTTCTACAAACTTTTTTTTATTTTGTTTAATTTTCCTTTTTTTCACTGTTTTTCTTTTTCTTTCCATGAAAAACAGGACAACAATGAGGCTAATAAAAGGCTTTTTGGCGCAAGGACTGGTCCAGGATAGTTGAAAGCAACTTTCTCTACCTTGAGGAACCATGGAAGCCTTTTAAACCTCCTTGATTTTACGTTCACCAATAATTCCAAAGTATTTTGCCAAAATAGCAAAATCTATTAATTTTTGAGAATTTCAAAAATGTGTTCTTCCCTAAAAAACCCTTTTATGTTCTTCCTTGGGTTAAAGAGACTTGTACCCTTTTTTATTTGTCAAAAAATCAATATATATATATATATATATATACAGTAAACCCCCGCTATATTGCGGTTCAGTTTTTGCGGTCCCGGTATATCGCGGTATTTTAATTAGGACCTGTTATTCTGATATTGCACTAATATTTCGCCATTTTCGCAGTTATGTACTCTATTTTTTACTGTACTGTACAGTATACTGTACTGTTAAGACAATATTTTTGTGTTTTAAAAATCCTCTTGATCTCTCTCTCTATCTTTAATGTGTTTCTATTGCATAAAAGTGTGTTTAAAGACCTTTAAATGCTATTAAAAAAATTAACAAAACATGCCTAGGGTGTATTTAAATAGGGTCTTTCTATTTCGCGGTTTTTCACTTTTCGCGGGTGGGTCCGGAACATAACCCCAGCGATGGAGGGGGGTTTACTGTATATGTATATGTTTTTTTTATGTTTCTGTTCTTCTTTATTCTGCAGATGCATTAAGTACCCAGAAATATATATTTTATTGTGGTCTCTTCTGCAATAAACAGGCTTCTGGCTCACAATCGAAAAGAAAAAACTTTAGTTCCACTTTAAGTCGTCATCATCAGGACAGGGCTAGATCATTTGCCATGTTTTTTTTTCCATCTGTGTTCCCGCTGGGGAGATTTTCCCTACTATTTTTTCTGTTGACAATTGTCACAGGAAAGTGGGAAGAAATTCAAAGATTCTGATGCCGCGTACACACGATTGGAAATTTCGCCAGTAAAAGTCCGATGAGAGCTTTTGGTCTGAAAATGCGACCGTGTGTATGCTTTATCGGACTTTTGCTGGCGGAAGTCCAGCCAGCAAAAGATTGAGAGCAGGTTCTAAATTTTTCGGTCGGAAAAAGTTCAGATCGGAAATTCCAATGCGCAAAATTCCTACGCATGCTCGTAAACAATTCGACGCATGCTCGGAAGCATTGGACTTCATTTTCTCGGCTCGTCGTAGTGTTGTACGTCACCGCGTTCTTGACGATCGAAAGTTCAGAGAACTTTTGTGTGACCGTGTGTATGCAAGCCAAGCTTGAGCGGAATTCCGTCGGAAAAACCATCCAAGATTTTTCCGACGGAAAATCCGCTCCTGTGTTTTAGTGGTCATCAAAGCAAAAAAGTGAAGGAAAACCCTCCATCCTTTCACTTTGAGAGAGATTTCCTCTCATTTCCTGTTGCTTTTCGAGGGCAAGAAGTGAAGGGAAATCCCAGCGGGACACAAATGGCAAAAAAGAACTTGATAAAGGTTTTAACTTTTCCATACACTATCCAAAGCTAAAAAAGGTCTTGGTTCTACATTCACTTTAATACTCTTGGCTAAAACAGATCAAATTTGTTTTTGTCATAAGAAAAAACAACAGTTTCCCCTTCCAGGAAAGGGCATTTTATAAGAAAAGTATTAGAATCACAAAATGTTCCCGTCAGCATGGAGGAATCACGTGTCTCCAGTTTTTTCTCGTCAGCCACATAAGGTAAATACCAACATCCTTTTTTTTTTTTTTCTCTTTGTTCCTACACAATCCACAGGAATCATTAGAGGACTGGAGATTTTGTCCTGAAAACACATATGTAGGCTTTTAAACCCCAAATGTACTTTGTAGTCAGGAGTCAGATGTAAATGAACAGGAGTCAGACTGGACTAGCAGGCTCTGCCCTCATGCTGTGCCCCAGTCTCTATCATTGTACTAGAACTCTGGATCCCAGTCTTGCCAAGGGTCTTCTCAGATCTTAAAGGAAAGTGGTCTTTGTTTGCCTGCAAGCATCTGCAGACTGCTTTGACACATGATCCCCTCACTCAGCATGGCCTCTTATTAGGCTGATTTTCACTTCAAAGTTTGTATTATCAGCCATCTCTAAAGGCAATTAGGAATGGGCGGCTTAGGGTATCAACCACTTGGTGACACTAAGTGACTCATCTCTATTGCTTCTTTTGTTGTCAGAGACATTGATTGAGCTGAATGACTACTGACTACCTGCCCCTTTGACTGGTAAATACTGTAGAGAAAATGCTGTGTAATTAACTGACAGTTAATATAAGTTCTGTTGGGTGTACAGCTCAACACAATGGGACGAATTTACACAAAGACAACAAAGCAATTGGAGGTTTTGACAAGTTTAACTAGTCCATGGTAACTGTATAGTTATACCCTGGCTAAAGGTACCCATACACAATGGTTTCTAATGTTACCACTGGGAATGATAAAACTCACGAAAAAAGATCAATGTTCCACAGTGCACATCCACTAGATAGCACGAGCTCTCCATTGAGGAATACAACAGCTTATCTGAGCTAGAACAATAGGAACCACCTGATCATTTTCCCATGTGGACCAACTTCCAAACGGCTATTTGTAAAAGTGTAGCTAAACTCAAGAGCAACCTTTTTTTGAATTGCCGTTTGCCAGTCCTTAGTTATGGTGCCTCCAGTAGTTTTATTTTTTCATTTTCATTAGGCTTAATGTACATGGAACATTTTTACAACCTCTCCTGAACGTTTGAACTTGACAGATAGTAACCCATGTTTAAAACGTCTGTTTAGCCGTGTTTACATGCTGCGTTTAGCGGCATTTTGCCGCGTTTGAGTTTAAAATCGTTTGAAAAAAATATACCGTACCGAGTATAAGCCGACCCAAATATAAGCCGAGGCACCTAATTTTATCACAAAAAACTGGAAGTCCTCACCTTCGGGTGTACATTTTGCTCATGAAGCCATTCTAATTTACTGAATGGTACACGCCAAACTTACAAATTCTTTGGGGAAGTTGAAAATTCTGGATTCCACTTCAGTTGAAATGCTCGCTTCTCTCTCTCTGCTCTGAGAGAGCTCCCCTTGTTATTACCGTATATACTCAAGTATAAGCCGACCCGAATATAAGCCGAGGCACCTCATTTTACCACAAAAAACTGGGGAAATTTATTGAATCGAGTATAAGCCTTGAGTGAGAAATGCGCAGCTACTGTAAGTGGGAAAGAGGGTCAACAATGCCCATTTGCAGCCTCACTGGGCCCATTTGCATGCCTCACTGTGCCCATTTGCAGCCATAGGTCCCCTGAACTTCAAACTTGGTAGTTAAGGGTTCCTAGATGCCCCCTAGCTGAAGCCAAAATTCAGCTGAAGCCCAAAGGGTCCCGAAAATGACATTGCTGCAGATGGACACAGTTGACGGAATTTGGGGCCCTGTATCTCGGGGCCACTTGGTGCTAGGAACCCCAACTATGCTGTAGTGTTAGTTCCACTGGGTTTGCACACCAAATTTGGGGTTCCTAGCACCAAGTGGCCCCAACATACGAGGCCCCAAAGTCTGGTCGGAAAATGTCATTCTCTGCTGCAGAAAAGTGATTGACTCGAGTATAAGCCGAGGGGGGCACTTTTAGCACAAAAAAAACTCGGCTTATACTCGAGTATAAACGATATATATATATTTTTTTTAAAATAGCCAAAAATGAAAAAAACGCCTGTAAACTAAACGCGACAAAACGAGAGTTACCGTGTTTAGCCGTGTTTAGAAGCGTTTGGCGCTTGAAATGCCTCTAAACTCAGCGTCTGAACTCATTTTTTTGCTTTCCAAAAAAGGCCTCTAAACTCAACTGCCTAGAAACGACTATACACAACCCTGTGTACATCTACTGATAAGATAATATAGAGGAGAGTTCAGGAGCAGTTGAAAAAAAAATGCTCCACTGCTCCTAAACGTCCGTTTATCAGCAGCAGTGTAGATGAGGTCTTCCTGTCCTAGGCGGCAATGCCCACTCGCTGTACAGGAGGAGTAGAGTAGTCATCCTGAACTACAGGAAGTGTGCTAGGACTACAGAACATAAGAGGTTATCTCTTCATATCCATAACAAGAATTCTGTATTCCACATAGGTGCACTGGGTAGGACTGAAAACACTGCTTCAAATAACACTGCAATATGTATAGGAACATGTGAGCTCATTAGATTTCTGGCAAGGTCAACAAGTATTTTTTCCACATATCAAACAGATATTACAAAGTGTTTTATATATTAAATTTAACAGACCAAAAGGAAACAAGTAAGAGAGGTTTATTGGTTCATTGCATTCACATATGTTCATGCGGTTTGCAAGTGCTTCTGATGGGGCCAAAAATGCTTGAAGCTTGCACATCAAAAGAGGCACATATACTTTTTTCATGCTGCAAGTTTCAAGCTTCAATCTACGCTACTCTCAGGTGTGAAAAGGCACAATTGAAAATCACGAGACTTTGGATGCTGAGCGTTTCGCAGCTTTGAACTTCAAGCTACAAAACACTCATGTTTAAAGCTGTTCTTCAAATTAAAGTTGTATTATTTGTAGCGGCTGACTATTAATAAAATAGTCCAGTGGTCCAGTGCCATACTCATCTGAACCGTTTCTTTGCTGGTCTTTGGGTCCCTGGCACTGGCATGTTAACTGTGGAGAGCTGGCTGTGATTCCTTGCTGCTTCACAGCCAGGTGCCTACTGCGCAAGCTCGAACCCCCCTGCACTTTGTGAATGGTCCCGCAGCCTTCTGGGACCTGTGACGTGTCCCAAAAGGTTGCGGGTGGCAGTGGGAGCAGGTACCTGTAAAAGCCAGGTACCCACTCCCCCCCCCAAAAAAAATGCTAAAAACAAAAGAGGAGAGGTTGGACAAAAAGCAAAACTTCCCCTTTAGGGTGAAGTTCTGCTTTAACCTTTATAGAGGAGCTGGGGAGACAAACTGCAACAAACCAACTCCACTGCTAGATTGTCTCAGGGGAAGCAATACAAATTACAAGGTCTGGATAACCTACTCTGTTCCTTTACCCCAAATTTTAACCCCTGTAAAGACAGAACAACAACTTTATGGCACAAAATGGTGGAACCTAATGCCGCGTGCACACGGTCGGACTTTCCGATGGAAACATTCCAATGGGAGCTTTTCAACGGATTTTCCGACCGTGTGTATGCCCATCGGTCTTTTTCTGTTGGAATTTCCGAGGGACTTTGGATTGAGAACCTGTTCTCAATTTTTCCGACGGAAAACCTTTCTATCGGATTTTCCGATCGTGTTTATGCAATTCCGACACGCAAATTTCCGACGCATGCTCGGAAACAATTCGACGCATGCTCAGAAGCATTAAACTGCCATATTATAGTGCAGTCGAAAGTGTTGTATGCCGTGGTGTTATTGACCGTCGGAATTTGGTGTGACCGTGTGTTTGAGTGAAATTCCGTCGGAATTCCGACGGGAAAACCATCAGAGCTTTTTCCAACGAGAATTCCGACCATGTGTACGCGGCATAAGTTTATTAAATCATTTCAAACATTTGAAACAGATAGTGGCACCTTGCGTCACTCTTTATTAAGGGCATTACCAATTAAGACCCCTCAAACTATACCAAGGCCCATATGCACCCAGCTCCAGAGTTTCTATACCATGCCTACTGGTCTGCTTGGGCTCCATCCTGCAGCTGAGCCACACCTTTTTTCTGCCTGCAGTATGAGACATCAGAGCTTGTTCCCGCGTGCAGCCCCAAGGAAGGGCCAAATCCCCCTTCCAAGGTGTCCCAACCCACCCAGCAGGCTTCTTCATCATTATTAAACAAACCTGCAAAGAAACAGACAAATACGTTGAACACCAATGTAGCACTACCCCCATAGGAGCTGCTGATGAATGTTTAATCCTGTACTCCCGTACTATCAACCCCAAGAACAAATTCAACCCCTCTGGCACACTTGTATGGTGATGTTAGAGTCCTAACAGTAAGGAGAAATACAGTAATGGTACACTATGTAGTATATTTACCATAGCCTTGGAACTCGTCACTTCACCAGCTTTAGTAATAGATGGAGTCTCACACAAGTTGTCAATTAACCACTTAAGAAGTTTACTGAGAAAATACTTAGTTAAATAAACAAAGTGGTAACTTAGATATAAAGAATGACAATAGGTAACATGAAACTGAGAATTCAATGACCACCATAAGGATGTATATGCAGACAGGCGCACAGTAAAGCCCCATACACACGGTCGGATTTTTGCATGGATTCTGTCCGATCGGACAATGTTGTTGAAAAATCAGACCGTGTGTATGCACCATCGGACAGTGTACGTCGGATTGTCCGACGGACAAAGTCCTATCTCCTGCTGGATAGATTTTCCAACAACATGGTCCGATCACACCAAATCCGATCGTGTGTACGGTTGTCCAACGGACAAAGTGCTACGCATGCTCAGATCACAGTACAAGACCAAAGCTATTGGCTACTAGCCTCTACGTATTCCCGTCGTAGGCAACAAACGTCACCACGTTCAGAATGATCGGATTTTCCGACAACTTTGTCCGACCGTGTGTACGCAAAACCAACATCGGACAAAGTATGACGGACATGATCCGACGGACCTGGTCCTCGGATAATCCGAACGTGTGTATGGGGCTTTAGACAAACGCTCAATATCTTCAAACACTTATATTAAGCGCCTTTCCACTGACCTCCAAGCATACACACCAAATCTGCAATAACTGTTATGAACATGCAATAGTACAACACAATACATATATCCTGTGCTCAAGGGCTCCCCCTAGGTTGTACTGCAATGTTCCCAATGCAAAGTGAACTATGGTGTTTTGTAGAAGATGATAGAAATCCCTTGTCTTCTTAATCTTCGCTAGCTCAGAGTATTAGACTGCAGTATTTGTAAATCCAGCAGGGAAAACAAGTAGACAGCAGACTGTAGGATAAGTGATGCGCTGATAATTGTGTACTTGCAAACAGAAGGCACTTATAATACTTTCTCCTTAGCAGTGGTTGTGATGCAGCATTAACTTTATAGCACAGGGAAAGCAACCCTGAAGTTCTACTGTATGCTGCGTATAGATAAATGAGAACACTTCTGTGGGACTACAAGTCTCAACAGCAGTCTGTAACTAAATAACATGGCAACAGTACACTATATTGATCTGGGCAAGTGCCCGCTCACCACAACAGCCCAGATGCTTGCAAGACTCCTTTCCTGGTATCTCAGTCCCTATCCAAACTGGCACCGTCACACTGCACCTTCTGATGGCTTATGTAACTGTAATGCAGGAAACCTTTAGAAATCTTGGATCCGCAATATACCTTACAGACAAGGCATTCAATGTATGGATACCTAGGTTCATGTTCGTGAACTCCCCCCACATTCCCTCCCCTCCCTCCCCCCCTATACAATCCCCCCTTTTCTATCGACTACTTCTCTTCTCCTCTCCACACACTAGGGCAATGCCCACGTTTTAACTATCTTTATTCTTCTTTACCTTTACTTCTACTATTTTGGAAAAAGTAAGGAGATAGGCTCACAGAGCTATAGTTAACTGATTTCCCACAGTCAGGAACATGAGAAAACCTTATGGACATATGGGAATACATTTGGAACTTAGAACCCTATAGATAGAATCAACCAAGAATATCCATATTTAAGATATCTCCCAACACACAGCAGCATGGGACAATGTGTTTATTTCATCAAGAACACCCTTATGATGTTTTCCTTGTCCATGTGCCTTTACTTGTATCTATACTAATGTTTTCTTGATTGTTTTGTTGTTGCGGTCTCTGTGGACCTTTTTCCAGAAATAAAAAAAAAAGAAAAAAAGAAAAGAAAAAGAAATCTTGGATCCTCTGGTCCATCCGCACGCTGGTCCAGCTGACTGTGCTCTGGAACTCCTCAGAGGCCAATGATTCCGTTCCTTCAGACGGCTGATGTGAAAATGGCTTCAATTGCTCCGAAGCACAGACCGATCCTCCTGCTCGATTAGCAGGACCTTTCACAAGGATCCCTCTGGGGCGGGTGATCCGCTCTCCGCTGTAGGCCCCAGGCTCTCCCAGCCCTGGGCACACACACACAGGCCTCCTGGTGTGTGTTGCATGGCATCCAGAGAGAGAGAGAGAGAGAAAGCATGCCACACCTGTCCTTTTTATTTGCTTACCCAGCAGGCTGTTCTGTGTCTTGGCATTGTGGGTATGTGAACTGGGCATTGTGGGTCAGTAGTTCCCAGACTGAGTTAAGCACATGAGTCACTTCCTTATTCACTATATCTCCCACAATGCTTTAGAGTGTGGCTTTAATGAACCCAAACAAAAGTCTTAATAGCAATAAATAAAAAGGATACTAGAGGGAGCCAAACTCTTATTTAAAGCGGGATTCCACCCTAAAGTGGAACTTCCGCTTTTCGGAACCCTCCCCCCCTCCGGTGTCACATTTGGCACCTTTCAGGGGGGAGGGGGGTGCAGATACCTGTCTAAGACAGGTATCTGCACCCACTTCCGGGCATAAACTCCCACGGGAGTTTATGTCACTTCCTGTCCCGGAGCGCAGACAGCGCAGAAGATTCTCATTGCGCCGCGCGACTCGCGCATGCGCAGTAGGGAACCGGGAAGTGAAGCCGCATAGGCGACACTTCCTGATTCCCTCACCGAGAATGGCACCGCTAACAGCAGAGAGCCGAGCGATTGATCGGCCTCTGCTGCCGACATCGCTGAAACTGGGAGACAGGTAAGTGTCCATTTATTAAAAGTCAGCAGCTGCAGTATTTGTAGCTGCTGGCTTTTAAAAAAAAATTTTGCAGGTACAATCCCTCTTTAAAGAACATCACAACCCCTGCGCTACACCAGGAAAACTAAAACCCCTCCCTTGTTGGGCCGTGAACATACTGCAAGGGTTAACTGCTCATGTAAGTCTAGGGGATTTTGAAAAGCACTTTTTACTTACCTGAACTTCCTCTCCTGCAGGCTCCTCCACGCTGCTAGACCAGCCCCCACAGGTTCTTCTCCCCTGCACTCCAGCAGTTTTAAGTTCTCTGATGTCATCAAGCCCATAGCCCTGCATTGGATATGAAGACAGTGAGGAACAGTCGACTTCTGGGGCATAGCAGAGCGCCATCTGTGGAAGAGTAAGAGATAAGGTAAGTAAAATTCTTTTACTGTCCCCTAGGCAAAAAAAAGCATTTAGCCATTATAGTGCAGGAGCAGTGCCACTGCAAGTGAAGAGTTTTAGTTTTACTAAAGTTGGGCTTTAAAGTTGAGGAAAGTTCTTCCGCTTGTTTCATGCTGCTCAATCCCAACCACCCCTGTTTATTAACCTCTTGCCCTGCTCATTTTCTTTTCTCATCTTCCACCCACTCTACTTGAGTGCCAACCTTTTCCCACCTCCCACTCACTCACTCTCCTCCCTAGGGCCAGTACTTCTCCATCCTTATGAACAGCCCACTGATTGGCCATCTTGGGCACTCCACATGTCCGCTAGCAAGAACTACTGCTGCCATGTAAACAAGCAGCTGCCATCATGGATACAGAAATATCATTGGTGCCTCCAACCTTGATGAACTTCTCCCTGATTCTACATATTGAATAAAAGACTTTCTAACTTGTCCAACTGCTTTTTTCCCTAGAAGCTTTGCCCTGTCTGACCATAATTATGTCATGTTTGTGGGTATCTTTAAGCTGTAACTATTATTTCACCATCAACGCACCAAATTTAGTGTTCTGTCAAGTCCCAGTATGTTACTTCCTTTATTAGAGAGCTTTGTATACAGTAAATGTAACTGCATGGAGCCACATTCCTTTATAATGCTGCACAAAGAGTTATGGGCATAATCTTAATAAGTATAGGACACACATTGGTTAGTTTCATAGGTGCTGCTAGGCCCAGGACCTAGATACATGCGCCAAAGGTTTACTGCACTCTGTTCTGGGATGTGATTGTTTTATGTTCCCTTAGTTTTGCTTATGCACCCTTCTCCTTTTTGAATGCATCTCACAGATGATCTTTCAATTTTGACTGTAGTGAGCAATCTTTCATTAATGCGGCAGTAAACCACTGTTTTTGTTGTTGTTTTTTTAAATCTGCAAGGCAAAGTTATAATGTGCGAGTATGCATTGTATACTAGCACATTATGTGAAACTTACCTAGAACGAAGCCCTCTAGCGGCGTGCTGTCACCACTGAAGGCGCTTCCATCTTCACTTGGTCTTACTTCTGGGTTCACGGACTCCGGC
>JAQSEC010001888.1:0-11314 GCA_028564925.1 Lithobates sylvaticus
GCCTTTTTTTTTTCCCCGGGGCCCCCGTATGGGGATAGGCTCCCAAAAAGTCCCACACATGTGGTATCCCCGTACTCGGGAGAAGCAGCAGAATGTATTTTGGGGTGTAATTCCACATATGCCCAGGGCATGTGTGGGCAATATATCATTTAGTGACAACTTTGGGCAAAAAAAAAAGTTTGTAATATTCCCGCAACTTGTGGCAAAATATAAAATATTCCATGTACTCAACATGCCTCTCAGCAAATAGCTTGGGGTGTCTACTTTCCAAAATGGGGTCTTTTGGGGGGGGGGGGTGTGCTATTTTGGCATTTTATGGCCTTCAAAACGGTGATAGGTAGTGAGGAGTGAAATCAAAATTTGCACCCTTAGAAACCCCTGAAGGCGTTGATTGGGTTTCGGGCCCCGTGCGCGGCTAGGCTCCCCAAAAAGTCCCACACATGTGGTATCCCCATACTCGGGAGAAGCAGAAAAATGTATTTTGGGGTGCATCTCCACATATAACCATGGCATGTGTGAGCAATATATCATTTAGTGACAACTTTATTTTTTTATTTTTTTGTCTTTATTCAATCCCTTGGGACTAAAAAAAAAATAATTCAATGGGCTCAAAATGCCTCTCAGCAAATAGCTTGGGGGTGTCTACTTTCCAAAATGGGTCATTTGGGGGGGTTTTGTACTTCCCTGCCATTTTAGCACCTCAAGAAATGAGATAGGCAGTCATAAATTAAAAGCGGTGTAAATTCCAAAATGTACTCTAGTTTGTAGACGCTAAAAACTTTTGCGCAAACCAATAAATATACGCTTTTTGGCATTTTTTTTACTAATGACATGTGGCTGAATACATTTTGGCCCAAAGTTTGACTAAAATTGAGTTTATTGGATTTTTCTTATAACAAAAAGTAGAAAATAACTTTTTTTTTTTCAAAATTTTCGGTCTTTTTCCGTTTATAGCTCAAAAAATAAAAATAACAGAGGCAATCAAATACCATCAAAAGAAAGCTCTATTTTTGGGAAGAAAAGGACGCAAATTTCGTTTGGTTACAACATTGCATGACCGCGCAATTACCAGTTAAAGCAGTGCAGTGCGAAATTGAAAAAAGAGCTCTGGTCCTTTGGCTGCCAAATGGTCCAGGGCTGAAGTGGTTAAGCAGTGCATTGAGGTTGGCTTGTAAGTTAGCTTTTATGCAGCATGTTGGTAAGACACAGGCTTTTCTACCTTGCATGTGGCTGATATATGAAAAGAACAAAATGTACGATTTTGCATATCTTTTGTTTTGATGCACCTGCGGTATATTTAGCAGATTTAAACTTAAAAATGAACGTGGTTTCAATTCCTCCTACAGGCAAGAACACTTACAGCGAAGTAATTTTTCCTGAAAAAAATGCATTTAAAAAAAATGTATTTGTACAGCTATTTCAAATGTTTTTGTCTGAATTTCTTTAAATTTCCTTTCAATAACAAATAGTAGCCCATGTTGCTGTTGCCGTACAAGCAACTGGGTCTAATGCAGCTACAGAGGAGTAAAAAGGTTTGACTTTTCTGGTAAGACCGAGTAGAAAAGATAAGTCAGATGCTTTCTCAACAAACTGTCATTCTTCAATTTTCCTGACAATGCACTCCACCTGATCTGTAAGAAATTCCATTTGATGGAATTCATGAGCAGTGAGCAGCAAATGGTTGGGAAACCAGGGGATTTATAAAATGCATATTATTCTCCTAAACAGACGCATGATGTCTCCATTCTAGGAGAATCATAAGATTCATATTCATGATTGTCTGGATTTCCAAACTGTACCATTTCCACAAATTGGACAAAGCTAAAAATAAATATTTATTAAACCAAAAATTGATAAATTGGCAATTCAAATTGCATTATTACTATTTGTTATTAGGAGAAGTTTGCCATGGAAACAGTACTTTACCTAATCTACGATTTAATCAATATCAACCTCTAATTTAGTATGCAACACTGGTAGGTACAATTAGCTTAACATTTTTCCATGTTACATGAGCAAGCCATGTCCTTTCAAAACTACAAACACCAACTTTAATTTTACCTTACCCACTTGCTGCAATGAATTCAGTGGTGTTCCAGATTTTTCTGAAACTTCCCCATAGCAAAACTCTACCAATTTCACAAATTCCTATTCATGTGGCTTTGTTTACAAACTAATCTATGCCCAACTTCAATGTTGTCTGACCTGGCCACATTGTGCTCACATGGTTTTGCATATCACAAAGCTATTTGATCACCACTCGGTGCACAGCTAGAAAGAGATTTTGTTCTTAAGTAAACAGGTCAAAGATAGTTTAAAAGAGCGTCTTAATCATCGGGAGCCATTTAAAGACCAATATACACTTATAAAACGAACAAAACCTAATTTTATCAGCTGTATGGAAAATATCTTTGCTCCAGATTTTTTGAGATTTCAACAAATCAAAAAACTAAATTTCACTTATCCCTATTAACAAATTACAGAGCTTATGATAATGCAAGGGGGCAACAAATTTGTATAATTACATTTTAATCCAGAAGGCAGTAATGTCTAGGTGTACTTTATACTCCAGTGTTTCAATTATTTCATAAATGTATGAATCAGAGTAGAGACAAGGTAGTCCACATTTAACCTAGACAGCTGCATTCATGGACTAAATAATACATTTGACTTTGGCATCCACGAGGTCAATTTTTTCTTTGGATGCTGTACAGCTGTTTGCACAGGTGTTGTATGAGCACAGACATTCTTTTTCAGTGGACAAGTTATCAATTCGTAGAACTTAGAAAAAGATTCCTCCAGTGTATTTTGTAAGTTGGCCTAGAGGGCCCAAAGCTTATCTGTTCTTTGGGTGGTATGAAATTTGCCTGAGAAGTATTAAAACAGAAAGTAAAAGAAAAGAAAACACAAATTGCTATATAGTAAAGATTTTTAGTTAAAGAGACATTTGAGGGAACTCATAAAGGGTGTGGTAGATGTCCTTTAAAATACTGTCAGGACACAGCACTGTCACAGTCGGGGACAGGTACAGGAATCTGTCCATGTCTACACTGAGATTAGTGTGTCTGAACTGGACCCTCATTCCCCCGGGCCACTGCGCACATCACTGAGGAGCTTTATACTGGGTGCAAACAGAGCCTGAAAGGGAACTGAGATACTAGTTCTCCATCAGGTCCACTTACTTTTGAATGACAGTGCATGGCAGTGGATGGATCAATAACTATTATATAGTAATTAATAATTATTCGTTCATATAGCAGCTTTCAAATCTGCCATCACAAGTAAAGCAGACCTGATAGGGAACTAGTCTTTCAAGTGGTTGTAAACCCCCATGAAAAAAAAAAAAACCTGAGAGACAAAGGCATAATGAGCTAGTATGCATAGCATAGCATGTAATACTCACCTGAGATCAAAGACCCACTGCGGTGCCCGTACACAGCACCGGCCTTTGACATTTCTCCCAGTAACGGCACACTCACTGAAGCAAATGACACGTAGGTGCCATTGCTTCAGTGCTCATGTGCAGATGACATTGGCACATGCAGCTACAGGGGATATCTCCTAAACCGTGCAGGTTTAGGAGATATCCGGGTTAGCTACAGGTAAGCCTTATTATAGGCTCACCTGTAGCAAAAAGTGGTTTGTAAGGGTTTACAACCACTTTCAGTTCCCAGTCAAGTTCTGCCCATCCAATGAAAAGTAACTTTCAAAACATGGGCATTGCATTATTTGGGTAATGACCTCACCTTTGCTTACATTTAGCTTTCAAAATTGGGAACTTCCCACCCAACATCTAATGGGTCGAGATTATATAAGTAACAGATTCCCAGCACAGGCAAGACCTGCTTTGAATTCTGCCATATCTCTTGTACGCCAGCTCAAAGTAGGTAATTACTGCTAGTTTCCTAATTTGAGAACTGGTGGTAAGTCTTCAGGAACTTGTCACTGCCATAGCGGCAGGTTCTTAAAGAGGCAGTAGTAAGAACGACATTCATTACTGTATTTGCATGTAATGTTACCAACATTGGAACAAATGCTTATTTTAAACACCCTTCCTTACCAGAGCACTTTTTGCGATTCGGCACTGCTGTCGCTTTAAATAACAATTGCGCGGTCGTGCGACGTTACACCCAAACACAACAAAATTGACGTCCTTTTTTTCCCAACAAATAGAGCTTTCATTTGGTGGTATTTGATCACCTCTGCGGTTTTTATTTTTTGCGCTATAAACAAAAAGAAGAGCGACAATTTTGAATAAAAAAACACAATATTTTTTACTTTTTGCTATAATAAATATCCCATTTTTTTAAAAAAAAAACTATTTTTTTTTCCTCATTTACGGCCGATACGTATTCTTCTACATATTTTGGCTAAAAAAATAAAAAAAATTTTTTTCGCAATTTAGGCCGATACGTATACATATTTTTGGTAAAAAAAAATCGCAATAAGCGTATATTGATGCGCAAAAGTTATAGCGTCTACAAAATAGGGGATAGATTTATGAATTTTTTTTTTTTTTTACTATAATGGCGGCGATCTGCGATTTTTTTTTTTTTTCGTGACTGCGACATTGCGCGGACACTTCGGACACTTTTGACACATTTTTGGAACCATTCACATTTACACAGCGATCGTTGCTAAAAATTGCAATGATTACTGTGTAAATGTGACTGGCAGGGAAGGGGTTTAACACTAGGGGCGCTGCAGGGGTTAATGTGTTCCCTGATAGGAGTGATTCTAACTGTGGGGGAGGGGACTCAAGGGAGGAGACCGATCATGTGTTCCTCCGTACTGGGATCACATGATCGGTCTCCTCCCCACTGACAGGACGTGGAGCTGTGTGTTTACACACACACCTCCACGGTCCCCCACGGTCCCGTTGTTTTAACGGGCAATCGCGGGTGCCCGCGGACATCGCGGCCGCCGGGCACTCGCACCGGGTCCCGAGCGATGCCGCGGGCGCCGGCGGCCGACCGCGCCCCCACCCAGGGCGCGCCCCCCCGGGGAATCCGAGGACGTCATATGACGCCCACCCCAGGATAGTAGATCCACCTTGTGGGCGTCATATGACTATGGGCGGTAATTGAAACGATCGGATTTTCCGACAACTTTGTCCGACTGTGTGTATGCAACACCAGTTTCGGACAAAATCCGTATACTTATTCTGGGTTATTGATTGATTTAAAGAAGAGAACCAACATCAAAGCCAAGCAATTAACATTTTATGAAGGAAATCATTTACAGTGGCCCCCATTATTATCTCAAAGATAGATCCAGTTCACAGGAAATCATACTAACTTTCTCAGTTCTGAAGCCAGATTAATTCCAGTGTAAATTGCTGCTTGGTAGAACATTTATCAACAATTAAGATGTTTATAATAAAAAGGAAATGAACATCAAGCTATTTTAAAAAAAATACTTGCTTTTCGGCCTCTTTGGGTGCAGGGTATAGTAAATGTACATATTCATGAGATTTTAAAAGCTAGAGGTACTTGAGGTGGCTCACTTTGCAAGAGAATTTGTCCCAGACCTTAACGGATGAGGTGAAGCTCTGCAGATTTTCATTGTCTAATCATGAGCAAGCATTAATGCTGTTTTTATCATTTTGGTCATATCTTTTTGCCTGTTTTGTGGCTGCACAGAAGGATTGAGGTTCTTCATAAATGCATACACTATATGGCTACACATAAATCAGCTTTTTGGATGTTTCATAAAAAAAAAAACATGACCAGGATGTTGAAATTGCCCCCACCCCTTATCCCCCTGGTGGTTATAAAAGCCTCTACTCTTCTGGGAAGGATTTCTGTAAGATTTGGATTCATTCAGACAAAAGGGCATTGGTCAGTTTCCAGACTTAGCTCACAATCGATATTGCAATATATTCCAAAAGTGTTTAGTGGGTTTAGAATCCAGGCTTTGTGCAAGTCACTCAAGTTTCTCCATACATAACTTGTCAGAATCTGGAGCTGATGTTATGGCATACAAAGACAATTTGACAAACTGTATGTTTCCAACCTCCTAGCAACATTTTGGGGAAGGCCTTTTACCAATTCAGCTTTACTGTGCCCCTGTGCACAATGCCAGCTCCATAAAGACAGTGTGGTTGATTTACTAAAACTAGAGAATGCTAAATCTGGTGCACCTCTGCATAGAAACCAATCCACTTCCAGTCTTTTGTCAAAGCTTAATTGAACAAGCTGAAGTTAGAAGCGGATGGACTACAATGCACAGCTGCACTAGATTTGGCACTCTCCAGTTTTAGCAACTCAACCTCACTGTGTTTATGGAGCTGGCTTTGTACACAGGAACACAGTAAAGCTGAAACAGAAAAAGGCCTTCCCCAAACTGTTGCTAGGAGTTGGAAACATACAAATTGTTAAATTGCCTTTCTATGCCATATCATTTATTGTACTGTTTACAAGAAAACACCTGAAATCATTTATTAGGGGGTACTTGTAGTAGTTGTAATGGTCAGATGGCAATGTAGGGTATTTTCTATATTTACTCTATTACCTATTTAGACCCTCCCATGAATTTTTGAAATTCTGATTCAAGATGACATGTATAAATAGTCATTTATGGACATGAATCCTGAGATATCAGCTAAATAGATAAGCTGTAATCAGTTACAGTAGCTGTGTAAGCTATTTTTGTTCTTGGGTTTAGGTGAAACTTTAAGAACGTGCTTACACCTTCATAATCACAGGAAGCGAGTACAAGACAGGTTCTCCTTTATTTTGCAGATTGCAACTATTTCAACAAGTTATTATTATTTTTTTTCCAAACTAGTGTCTACTGTTTGGGCAGCAGCTTATTCTTGACACATACTCCAATTCCCATAGTGAACGTTTCTGCATTTAAGAACAATTCAATGGACAGTTATAGATTGTTACTGAGTTGTGAATTTCTCTAAACTGTAAATGGCTGGCTAAGAATAACCTCCATCTACAGACTATCTAGTAATAAGTTGCCAATGCGGAAGCAACCATCATGCAATCAAGGAGCTAAAAATCTCACTTGTATCAGAGCCATGACAGAGACCTACTACTTTTAGACAGGATTCATACACAATGATTTTTTGATTTTTTTTGCTTGTCTTTTAAATTAGTTTTTATGTGCACATCAACATATTTTGTTTATATAAAACAGAAACTTTAATGCACTTGTTATACTTCGAAATTGAAGCACTACAAACAGTGGGAAACCATGTGAATACCAGTCTGTGACTGAATATGTGCACAAACTTGTGCTTTGAAAATCAAGCATTCAGTGCTCCCAATTTTCAGACCACCAAAAGTGCCACTTTCTTAAATATATGATCTCTGCATTATATAGATCAAATGCGCTTGTGAAAAGGGTTGAACCCCACCGGACATACTGTATGTTTCCACGTATTTCTCCTTCTGGAATACAGACAATATCTTGGAATGCACAGCACCCCTCAAGTGTAATGGCGAAAAAGATGATCAACATAAGATAATAACGATCAAACATAATATAGCACTAGTGTGTTGAAGTCAAACATTTGGTGTCAGCTTCTTACCAGAAATATATGATCTGTATATAAGAGATCAAGGCACTTGTGAAAGGGTTAAGCCTCACCGAATCTGCTGTATGCTTCCACAATTCCTCTTCTGGAATACAACCAAAACACTAGAATGCACAGATCAACTTAGGATACATAGAAAGAAAAGCAACCCAACATAGGGTAATAATGATAAAACACTTCTTTATTCTCTTATCAGATGCCCCCCGAGGATGTCCTACTGCAGACAAAATGCATATAGGAGCTGGGCTTGTGACCAGTGACTTTATAGTTTGCCAGCCGATGCACATCTGTGTGGTGTTTAATATTTTTACCTGTGATATTTGTGAGTACCTTTTCTTACTTAAAGTGGAACTTTACACATAACTTGATAAAAATAAGGTTCTTTAGCAAGGAACATACATTTTACATTAACCACTTGCAGACCAGCCGCCACAGTTATACTTCAGCAGGGTGGCTCTATTTCGCGAATTGCCGTACCAGTACAGCGCACCGTGTAATAGATACAGTGGGCACGTGCATGGCGCCACAGGCCGATGCATGTGGCCGGTGACCACGATGTCCGCCTGCCACCTATGATTCCTCCTCCAAGAGGCAGAACAGAGATCTGCCAGTGTAAACAAAGCAGATCACCATTCTGTCAGGTGAGAATAATGTGATCGTCTGTTCCTAGTAATTAGGAACAGCGATCTCTCTGTACTCCCAGTCAGTCCACTCCCCCCACAGTTAGAACGCCTCCCTAGGACACACTTAACCCCTTGATCACCCCTAGTGTTAACCCTTCCCTGCCAGTGTCATTTATACAGTAAGCAGTGCATTTTTATAGCACTGATCGATGTATAAAGGTCACTGGTCCCAAAAAAGTGTCAAAAGTGTCCGATCTGTCTGCCGCAACGTTGCAGTCCTGCTAAAAATCACTGATCACTGCCATTACTAGTAATAAAAAAAATAATAAATAAAAAATGCCATTAAATCTATCCCCTATTTTGTAGCTTTTGTGCAAACCAATATATGCTTATTGTGATTTTTTTTACCAAAAATATGTAGAAGAAAACATATTGGGCTAAACTGATTCATTTTTTTTTTAATTGGATATTTATTATAGCAAAAAGAAAAAAATATATCTTTTTTCAAAATAGTCAGTCTTTTTGTGTTTAAAGCGCAAAAAAATAAAACTGCAGAGGTGATCAAATAAAAATAAAGCTCTATTTGTGGGGAAAAAAAAAGGATATCAATTTTGTTTGGATACATTGTCGCACAACCGCAAAATTGTCAGTTAAAGTGATGCAGTGGCGTATCACAAAAAATGGCCTGGTCATTAAGGGGTAAATCCTTCCAGGGCTGAATTGGTTAATAATTATTTTTAAGTGTGTGTTGTAAATTGCCTCCAGCATTGCTCCCGCTTCTTTTTGCTGGAGGCTGCCATTTTTATGAAGCCCGGGGGCCCCTGAACTGCATTAAATCATAAAGTGGAACTAAACCCATCAATTTAACAGTTAAAAAAAACAGTTACATTCCTGGAATGCCAGGATTGCTAACGGTCACAGTTGCTTGTGTTCTTAACCAAACTGTCAAACCATCAAATGTCATAACCAATCACATGTGCAGCACCATGGCAGTTGCAGATCAGAGCAGAAGCAGCTTCTTTGGCTATAAAGGATAGGAGGATTTTTATTCCACGTTAAGGCTGTTAGCAGATCAGCCTCTACAAATTCGGCATTGCCTAAAAATAAAAAGCAACCGAGTATGTGCAGAGCAGTATATTGCTGGGATGTTAGACAGTATAGGCTCTTATTTGTAATGTTTTACATAGCTATACCTGCAAAAGGGACCAGCTTGAAGTGATCTAGCAGGACTTAATTTTCTGATTAAAGTTTCACTAAAGAAGTGTTTTAGAGGTCGAGGTTTATTCAAATGCCAGAGTGTAGGGGAATGCCATCTGTTGGGGGGGAAGTGAAGGATCAGGTAAGTTAAAGTGGAGCTCCACCCAAAAGGGGAGACTCCACTTGTCTGTTTCTTCTCCCCCTCCACTGCCACATTTGGCACCTTTTGGCGAGATATCTGGTTTTGACAGGGACCCGCTCCCACTTCCATCTCCTAGGCTTGCTGGACCCCCCTCCTCACCCCCCCCAGCCTTCTGGGACACTTCACAGGTCCCAGAAGACTGCAGCCCATTCACAAAGTGCAGTGTGCTTCACGCATGTGCAGTAGGACACTGGCTATGAAGCCACGAGGCTTCACTGCTGTTTTCCCTTAGTCAAGATGGCAGCACCCACCAAACAATGGCCATTTGAATAATCATCTCAGATGAGGACACTGGATGCCTGGACAGGTAAGTGCCCGAATTTTAAAAGAAAGCAGGAACCTGAAGCTCCTCTTTAAAATTCTTCTCCTCTCCCCAGACTAAACAAGCAGTTAACCCTTGCCGTGCAGGTAAAGCCCCATTTTTATTGATCATTTTCAAGTTCAGCTACAGTCTCTACTCATATAAATCTGTTACCAAACAAAAGTATTTGAATTGTTGACTGTTTCCCTGAAGTTCGTCTTTATTACATTTGCAGGACAGAAATATGAACTGGTCTATATTTGCTGTGGCATATGGCTAAATTATGCCACTAGGTCCTGCTTAGATGGAAATGCACCCTCGAGTACATTAAGAGTCAATTAGACGCACACGCGCCCCAGGCCTCAAATATATATATATATATATATATATAACTATATAAGTCTTCTATTGCAGCTCCATCACAGACCCACATTAACCAGCCTAGTCTACATTATGCCACAAGTAAGTCTCTACAGTGGATGCTTAGGAAGAAGAAATGACTGTATTTCCATTTCTTCCACCTTATTTTAAATTCAAAATATGCTGCAGCTACATCATTTATTCATATCTCCATTTATAAATCCACACAGAAAGATATCTAATTATCATTTTTATGTAGTACAGAAAGCTGAAGAGACCATGTATAAAAGTCATAAACATTGCAGACATAAGCAGCACATCAAGTAAAACAAGAAAAAAAAAGAAAAAAAAAACGTCAAAAACATTTCCCTCAGAGAGGGTCAGCAATGGAGTAACATATCAAGCAGATGAATAGGAAGATAATTTTTTAATGCTGCAATGGTCTCACACTTAAGATTAAAGCAAATGATTGCCAAAATACAAGATGTTGCTTTTCTTTGGCAAGATTTCATCATCTGCAGTTGTGTATGTAAAATATTTAATACCTTGACAAAGATTTGGAAATGTGAAATTAAGTTTTCTTCCTAATGGATGTCATCTTAGTAAGCATTCTTATTAAAAACAGTGCTACTTTATTTATTAGAAAAACAAATCAATATATTGATGAGATGCTTGATATTTTCATAAAGAAACCTTGGCACGTTGGTGCTTCCACACACCATCCCTGCATACGCTACTGAGCGATAGGCCCCCTGTAGCTCTGGGGACTAGCTTAAAACCAAAATGTTAGGGGACCCTCCCAATATACTGAATAAATGTTTAATTCTTGCACTGCTACCATTATCTCCCAGGCAAGGTATATCTACAGCACTGTTCCCTAGTAGTTTACAGACTACGTTGACAGCTCTCCTGCTATCAGTATTTGATTTAGGTATAATTTAAAATGGTTGTAACCCTTAAAAAATTTTTTTTTTAAAGATAACGTTCCTTTAAGACATGATCGACAGCACAGGGCTTGTGCAGTGTAATTTGTCCCTTTCTATATTGATCCTGCCTGTTCCGGTGTCCCCCTGTCTGTGTGC
>JAQSEC010000423.1:0-11171 GCA_028564925.1 Lithobates sylvaticus
GTATAAACCCTCACCAGGCACAATGAAGTGTTCTCCCACTCCAAATCTTGCCAGTATGTCCAGGAGGTAGGGCCACTCCACATGTCAAACGCTTTTGCAAGCGTCTAGCGACCAGAATGGCCTCTACCAACCCGGGTTATCCACTGGTATCTGTAGGTTCAAAAATAGTCCGTCGGATATTGTCAGCAGTAGATCTCGTTGGAATGAAGCCCGACGGGTCTCGATGTACCAGGGTGCCTATTACTTTCGAGAGTCTGGTAGCATATGCGAGCTAATAATTTAAACATCTGCATTGAGCAGAGAGATGGGCCGGTATGAATCCGGTACCATCTTAGCTTTGCCGGTTTGGCCAGAACGACGATGACCGACCTCCTGGCATACTATCAGGTAGACGTCCTTTTTCTAGTGCCTCCGAAAAGGCATTTCCAATAGGGCTGTAAAAAGGATTCCACTATACCGCGAATACACCTCCGCCGGGAGACCGTCTGATCCCGGGGATTTGTGGCGCGGTGCCTCCTTCAGTGCCTCTGCCAGCTCAGGTACTGTGATTGGAGAATTCAACATCTCTCTGTTCACCGCGGATACCTGCGGAAATGGACAGGCAGGATTGCAAAAAATTCTGCCTTTCCGGTGGGTCATATGTGGTTTTAGAGGGGTAGAGATCCTCATAGAAGTTGTGGAACACATCTAAATGTCAGAGTTATGACAGTTTTTATGTCTCCCTGCCTCATTTTTTATAGCTAAAATGTTGGTTAAGTCCCTTTAGTTCCTAGCCACCAGGGCCAGGAGGGTGTCCGGTATTTCCCCTCCTCATAATAGCTCTGCTGATGGAAATACTTGTCTTTCTCTGCAGCGGACAGTATCACTGAATTTGTATAGGGATTGTGCCTCTGTCCAGGAATCATGGTTGATCCTGTGATGGGTCTGCACTAATGCCTGTTACCTCTCATTTATGTTCCTCCCGTACTCTGTCTCCCATTCTCTTGAGCGTTGTTTTATACCTGTAATTTCTTTTATGATACAGCTCTGAGGAAGGCCTTCAGGGAATCCCACAGTGTAGCTGCACTGGTGGAGCCCCGTATTGTAGTACAGGAAGTCCCTCAGTGCCTCACAATTCATCCGGTGACGGGAATAGGGTCAGCCAAAAATGGGTTCACTTTCCATAAAGGGCGGCTCTTTTCAGTCATATACTGTAGTAGAACCCAGAATGGAGAGTGATCGACAGACAGAGGCGCGGGCTCGTAGGACGAGTCCCCTCACCCTCAGCATTAGAGTGTCATTCCCCAGACCCAGGTCAATTCTAGAGAGTCCATCGTGTGTGGCGAGTGACACGAATAGCATCTGTCTTCAGCATGTCTCTCACGCCACACATCCCGGAGGCCCATCTCTGATAGTAGTAGAGCAAATGCAGTTTTCCTCTCTTTGGTTGTAAGCCGGCCCAGGTACCAGAGGTTTCCTGTCCAGACACAAATCCAGAGTGTTATTGAAATCTCCCAATACATTGCTGGGACATCTGGAAATAGTGCTATAAAATTGTGCTAGACTTTTTTAATGGAGCCGCGGCTGCGTGAGAATGGTGGTGTGGGATATACATATTAGCAAGTATAATACGGCTTGGCCATTGATCTTACACAACAGAATATAAATTTACCCTCTTTGTCAATCCGCTGCTGAATGCACTCAAAAAGGAAACGGTATTTGAAATCAGGATGCTGACCCCTCTAGAGTAGGAGGGAGTGCATCGAGTGAAACTGTAATGAATATTTACGGGTGCGCAGCAAATGGACATAGTTGGGTGCAGGTGCGTCTCCTGGAAACAAACAATTTGTGGCTTCAATCTGCTTAAATATTTAAATACTGCATTTCTTTTCAATTTGTCTCCTAGCCCTCGTACATTCCATGACAGTATCAATAAACCTGTCTTTTGCGTATCAGTCATATAAAGAGGTAGTCCAATGCGTGATCACATTAAGATATGACGTGTGGGTGGGCCAGGGGATTCCCTCCCGGGGATCTAACACACCTGCCACATAAGGGGGAGCATTTCTATAAAGTGCATGTGTAGATAGGGAGAGCAGTTGTAACCATATTACCAATCGTTGACAGGTACAGTGCTTGATCTGTGTGGTGGGGACTTGACGGTATGTAGGAGCTGAGGATCCAATTCTCATCCGAGCTATCAAAGAAGAGCGATTCACCATTGACAAGGATCTTCAGTTTGGCAGGGTACAACATAAAATATTTGACGTTAAGGGTTCGGAGCCTTTTTTTAATGTCCATGAATTTGGATCTTTGCCTTTGCACTTCTGCAGAGAAGTCCGGAAACAGGGAAACTTTTGTATTGTCCATTTTTACAACGCCAGCAGTTCTGGCCTTAGTCAGGATAGCGTCTCTGTCCTTATAGTTCAGGAGGCGAAATAGGAGGGGTCTGGGGGGGGCACCCTGCGGTGGTGGTCTAGCAGGGACCCTGTGCGCCCTTTCAACAGCAAACATTGGCGAAAACGCTTCCCTGCCAAAAGTGTCAATCAGCCATGCTTCCACAAATGCCACTGCGTTCTTCCCCCCTCTGTTCTTTCTGGGACCCCTACTGCCCGTATATTATTTGCTGCCGCAAACGGTTCTCCATATCTTCCAAACGGTTTGCCATTTGTATGTGCCATGTCCATAAATTCTATCATACATCTTTCTGCAATGGGCTGCCATTAATCCTCTATAGTGCCTAATCGGCCCTCCAATGCTAATGTGCGCTCTCTTAACTTCTGCATTGTCATGCCGCACAAGGGACATCTCCACTTTCATCCCTTTACTTCCCAGCTAGGTCAGTGGTATAGAGACATTGAGGTAGTCACTGCCGTGAATATGTCTCTTAGGGTGGGGCTCTGGGTCATGTTCTCCCTGCGGAGGTCACCGCGCCATTTTAGAGGATGGCGGCCTGTACTCACAGTTCCTGAGGCTGGTTTTCATCCAGCAGTCTCGTATGCCAGTCATTCAATCCACCCTCCGGCTCACTGAGCTCATCTCCGGAGTCCATGTGTAGGTTTGTTCTTAAGTAGAATCTGAACAGGTACATTATGAAGTGTAGCTCCATCCCAAAAAAATCTATTTTTAAGCTTTTTGGAGAACATAGGGAGGGGTTATCACCCCTGTAACATTTGCTGTCTTTGCACATCTGTTCAGAACATGTCACCTCACTTTCCGTCCCAATGACAAATGTTTTTGGAAAAAGTGGGGTTTTAATTGAAACAAGGATTGGTGATAAAGTATCAGTAGAGAGGAGATACCTTTTTCCCAAATTAAATCTAACAGGATAGAATTTCCCTTCCTAGGGTAGATTTCCTCTCACTTCCTGTTTTCTCTTTCCATTTGCAAGTAGGAGTCGTTTGTAAGTTGGATGTTTGAAAGTAGGGGCCTGGCGTATATACTCTGCAGAAATTTGCCCTATTAGATGTTGGTGTAGCCACAAGACTGGTGGGCACAGGAATGGGCCCTGCTGTGAGTTAATAGATCAAGATTTGTAATTGCATGCACCTGTTGAACAGGGCAGAAAAATTGGGGGTGGTGGTGGGGGTGCCACAAGACTGTAAGCTCTCACAGTGGGCGCAGGAATGGGCCCTGCTGGGTGGTGGACGGTACTCTTTGCAGGAATGGCCCCACAAGACTGTAAGCAAGCACCTGATCTCACGGTGGTGGTGGACGGTGTTACTAGGCCTTCATAGGTGGGCGCAGGAATGGGCCCTGCTGTGAGTTATTAGATCAAGATTTGTAATTGCAAGCACCTGATGAACAGGGCAGAAAAATTGGGCCTTTGGCGGTGGTGGTGGACGGTGTTGCCACAAGACTGTAGGCCCTCATAGTTACTCTTGGTGGGCGCAGGAATGGGCCCTGCTGTGAACTATTAGATCAAGATTTGTAATTACCCGCCCCTGTTAAACAGGGCTGAAAAATTGTGCCTTAGGCACTGGTGCTGGTGCCACAACACTGCAACCCCTCACAGATACTGTACTTGGAGCACAGCAGTCACACGTGTTGCGAAGCATTTTTTTTTTAAAAAATTGTAAGTACACGCCCCTGTTAAACAGGGGCTGAAAAATTGTGCCTTAGGCACTGGTGCTGGTGCCACAACACTGCAAACCGCCCTCACAGATACTGTACTTGGAGCACAGCAGTCACACGTGTTGCGAAGCATTTTTTTAAAAAATTTTTTTAAACAGGGCTGAAAAATTTGCCTTAGGCACTGGTGCTGGTACTGCAACCGCCCCTGTTAAACAGGGGCTGAAAAATTGTGCCTTAGGCACTGGTGCTGGTGCCACAACACTGCAAACCCCTCACAGATACTGTACTTGGAGCACAGCAGTCACACGTGTTGCGAAGCATTTTTTTAAAAAATTGTAAGTACACGCCCCTGTTAAACAGGGGCTGAAAAATTGTGCCTTAGGCACTGGTGCTGGTGCCACAACACTGCAACCCCTCACAGATACTGTACTTGGAGCACAGCAGTCACACGTGTTGCGAAGCATTTTTTTAAAAAATTTTTTTAAACAGGGCTGAAAAATTGTACTGGTGCTGGTACAACTGCAACCCCTGTTAAACACGTGTTGGGCTGAAAAATTGTGCCCCTTAAACAGGGGCATTGTGCCTAGGTGTGTGGTGGCATGGATCATTGAGGAGGAGGAAGAGGATAGTCAGTGAACATAAGAGGACAGTCACTCAGCATCAGCATAGGCAGTCTTGAAGGGATGTGACATTAAAAATTATTCGGTTATATCCGCCTCAGGTGCCTGGTAGCTGGTGGTGATCCAAGACTGATTCATTTTGATGAAGGTCAGTCGATCAACCGAGGCGGTGGACAGGCGCACCCTATGATCAGTCACAAATCCTCCAGCAGCACTGAATGTGCGTTCGGAAAGAACGCTGGAGGCAGGACAGGCCAGTAGCTCAATTGCATACTGTGCAAGCTCTGGCCAGTGATCCATCCTCAGGACCCAGTAAGCCAGAGGATTTTCGGTGGGAAAGGTGTCCAAGTCTGACCTTGCCCCAAGGTATTCCTGCACCATGTATATCAGACGCTGGCGATGGTTGCTGGAACCGATCATACCTTGGGGCTGCGGACTAAAAAATTGTCTGAACGCATCGGTCAGACGTCCACCTTCCCCACCGCTCCTTCTGCTACTGACCGAAGCCTCAGCAACTCGTCGCCCAGGACCAGGAGTTAGTTTGTAGCCTCCCAGTTTCTGGGAACGCGTTGCACAGACCTTTCTGCAAGGCCTCCCTGAGATGTCTCATCCTCTGCTCCCTCTGCGACGGCAAGATAAGGTCCGCAACCTTACCCTTGTACCGCGGATCAAGGAGAGTGGCCAGCCAGTAATGGTCCCTCTCCTTGATCCGAAGAACACGAGGATCCTTCCGCAGGCTTTGCAGGATCAGGGAGGCCATGCAGCGTAGGTTAGCTGAGGCATTCGGTCCGGAGTCTTCTGGGTCACTGAGGATGACATGATCGCCAGCCACCTCCTCCCAGCCACGTACAAGTCCACTGGTTTGTTGGGACTGTACATCATCCCTAAAAGACTGCTGCTGCTGATGCTGAGTGCCAGGCTCCACCTCCATGCTCACACAATCCTCCTCCTCCTCCTCCTCCTCCTCCTCATCCTCTTCCTGTGTGATGGTGGGACAGAAGGAACACTGTCCGGATAAAGGGGGCCTTGAGAGGCAAGGAAGTCCTCCTCTTCCTGCCTCTGTTCTGCCTCAAGTGCCCTGTCCATTATCCCACGCAGCGTATGCTCCAACAGGTGGACAAGAGGGACAGTGTCACTGATGCATGCACTGTCACTGCTCACCATCCTCGTGGCCTCCTCAAATGGTGAGAGGACAGTGCATGCATCCCTGATCATGCTCCACTGACGTGGGGAAAAAAAAAACCAAGCTCCCCTGACCCTGTCCTGGTGCCGTAGTCGCAAAGGTACTCATTGATGGCCCTCTGCTGCGTGTGCAGTCGCTGCAGCATGGCCAACGTTGAGTTCCACCTGGTGGGCATGTCACATATTAGGCGGTTCTTGGGCAGGTTCAGCTCCTTTTGCAGCTCAGTCAGCCGAGCACTGGCATTATAAGATCGGCGGAAATGCACACAGACTTTCCTGGCCTGCCTCAGGACATCCTGTAAGCCTGGGAACCTGCCCAAGAACCGCTGCACCACCAGGTTGAGGACGTGAGCCATGCAGGGCACATGGGTGAGCTGCCCCTGTCGCAGGGCGGAGAGGAGGTTGGTGCCATTGTCAGAAACGACCATTCCTGGCTTAAGCTGACGTGGCGTCAACCACCTCTCGGCCTGCCCCTGCAGAGCTGCCAGAACCTCTGGCCCAGTGTGGCTCCTGTCCCCCAAACACACCAGCGCAAGCACGGCATGGCATCTTTTTGCCTGCGTACTTGCGTAGCCCCTTGTACGCCTACGGAGCACCGCTGGTTCCAAGGACAGAGCACTGGAGGAAGAAGAAGAGGAGGGGGTGGAGGAGAGAGGTGTGTCACAACCAGTAGCAGTAGTAGCGTTTTGGAGGCGTGGTGGCGGAACAACCTCCAACACTACTGCACCTTGTCCTGCATCCCTCCCAGCTGCCAATAGAGTGACCCAATGGGCCGTGAAAGAAAGGTACCGTCCCTGTCCATGCCTGCTGGACCATGAGTCAGCGGTAATATGCACCTTACCGCTGACCGCCCTGTCCATAGCGAGGCATGGACATTGCCCTCCACATGCCGGTAGAGAGACGGAATCGCCTTCCGTGAGAAAAAGTGGCGTTTGGGAACCTGCCACTGAGGAACCGCACATTGAACAAACTCACGGAAGGGGGCCGAGTCTACCAACTGAAAAGGCAGCAGTTGAAGTGCTAGCAATTTAGCCAAGGCTAGCATTCAACCGCTGGGCATGTGGATGGCTGGGAGTGTACTTCTTTCTACGGTCCAGCAGCTGGGGCAGGGAAATTTGCCTGCTGCAATCGGACGTCGGTGTACTGCAAGTACTTGGTTGTGACACACCTAATTCTACACCTTCAGTCCTCTCAGAGCAGCTTTCAGAGAGGACTGAAGGTGTAGTGGGGATGGAGATCCCAGCTGAGGAGGAGCAAGGAGAGGTCCGCTTAGTTCTTTGGTGTGGGTCTTTTATGTGTGCCTGCCAACGAGCTGCATGGCAGGTCGCCATATGTCTGGTCATGCTTGTGGTGCCCAAGCGGCTGATGTTTTGGCCACGCGAGATACGCTTGAGACAAATATTGCAAATAGCAGTGGTGCGATCTGATGCACTCGTCTCAAAAAAGGCCCACACCAAAGAACTTTTCTGATAACGTGCAGAGGCAGCGCCCTGCACAGGCGGAGCTCTGCGGTGTTGTACAGTTGCTGTGCTGGCCTCTACCTGGCCTCCAGGGGCATCCTGCCTCGTTGGACATGTGACGCCGCATCCTCCTCCTCCTCGTCCTCCTCCTCATCCTCTCTCCCTTCAGGCACCCACGTGGAGTCAGTGACCTCATCATCCCCTCCCTCTTCACCACTAGAGCAAACCTGGCAGTAAGCTGCAGCTGGTGGAACAGTACTGCCAGATTCCTCAAGCTGGGTATCATCATCCGAGCCTTCGAATCGTTGGGCATCCTCCTGGAGCATGTACCCAACACTGTGCTCAAAGAGTTCGGGGGACTCCTCAGGAGGACATGGTGGGTCTAGGGAAGGGGTGGCTGATGATGCATTGAGTACGCGTTGGCAGCTGCTCTGCCAGTACCCTGAGCCTGGGTGAGAGAGGATGAGGAGGATGAGGAGGGCTTGGTCATCCATTCTACCAAGCCTTCAGCATGATGCGGCTCCACATGTCCAGCTGCCGAAAACAAAGACGCGCGTGTCCCATGGCCACGTGCTGATGACGATGCACGACCACGTCCACGGCCACGGCCACGTCCACTAGAAACAGAGCCTGCCTGCCCTGTGTTCTTGGCTCTGCACGCTCTGCCTCCCCTTGGCGGTCTTCCAGCCATTGTAGTCGGTAGTCCTGTGGGTGCTGCTGAGAAGAATATATAGGAGCTCTGTGTGATGCCACTAACACACTAGAAGTCCTATGGGTGCTTCTGCAAAGAAAATAGAGGAGCTCTGTGTGATGCCACTAACACACTAGAAGTCCTGTGGGTGCTGCTGAGAAGAAAATATAGGAGCTCTGTGTGATGCCACTAACACACTAGAAGTCCTATGGGTGCTTCTGCAAAGAAAATAGAGGAGCTCTGTGTGATGCCACTAACACACTAGAAGTCCTGTGGGTGCTGCTGAAAGAAAATATAGGAGCTCTGTGTGATGCCACTAACACACTAGAAGTCCTATGGTGCTTCTGCAAAGAAAATAGAGGAGCTCTGTGTGATGCCACTAACACACTAGAAGTCCTGTGGGTGCTGCTGAGAAGAAAATATAGGAGCTCTGTGTGATGCCACTAACACACTAGAAGTCCTATGGGTGCTTCTGCAAAGAAAATAGAGGAGCTCTGTGTGATGCCACTAACACACTAGAAGTCCTGTGGGTGCTGCTGAAAGAAAATATAGGAGCTCTGTGTGATGCCACTAGAAACACACTAGAAGTCCTATGGGTGCTTCTGCAAAGAAAAATAGAGGAGCTCTGTGTGATGCCACTAACACACTAGAAGTCCTGTGGGTGCTGCTGAGAAGAAAATATAGGAGCTCTGTGTGATGCCACTAACACACTAGAAGTCCTATGGGTGCTTCTGCAAAGAAAATAGAGGAGCTCTGTGTGATGCCACTAACACACTAGAAGTCCTATGGGTGCTCTGCTGCAAAGAAAATAGAGGAGCTCTGTGTGATGCCACTAACACACTAGAAGTCCTATGGGTGCTTCTGCAAAGAAATTAACGGAGCTCTGTGTGATGCCTCTAACACACTAGAAGGTCTGTGGGTGCTTCTGCAAAAGAAAATATAGGAGCTCTGTGTGATGCCACTAACACACTAGAAGTCCTATGGGTGCTTCTGCAAAGAAAATAGAGGAGCTCTGTGTGATGCCACTAACACACTAGAAGTCCTTTGGGTGCTTCTGCAAAGAAAATATAGGAGCTCTGTGTGATGCCACTAACACACTAGAAGTCCTGTGGGTGCTTCTGAGAAGAAAATATAGGAGCTCTGTGTGATGCCACTAACACACTAGAAGTCCTATGGGTGATTCTGCAAAGAAAATAGAGGAGCTATGTGTGATGCCACTAACACCCTAGAAGTCCTATGGGTGCTTCTGGAAAGAAAATATAGGAGCTCTGTGTGATGCCTCTAACACACTAGAAGTCCTGTGGGTGCTTCTGGAAGAAAATATAGGAGCTCTGTGTGATGGGACTAACACACTTCAAGTCCTATGGGTGCTTCTGGAAGAAAATATAGGAGCTCTGGGTTGATGCCACTAACACACTTCAAGTCCTGTTGGTGCTTCTGAGAAGAAAATATAGGATCTCTGTTTGATGGGACTAACACACTTCAAGTCCTATAGGTGCTTCTGGGAAGAAAATATAGGAGCTCTGTGTGATGGGACTAACACACTTCAAGTCCTATAGGTGCTTCTGGGAACAAAATATATGATCTCTGTGTGATGGGACTAACACACTTCAAGTCCTATAGGTGCTTCTGGGAAGAAAATTATAGGGAAGAAAATATAGGTCTGTGTGATGGGACTAACACACTTCAAGTCCTATAGGTGCTTCTGGGAACAAAATATAGATCTCTGTGTGATGGGACTAACACACTTCAAGTCCTATAGGTGCTTCTGGGAAGAAAATATAGAGCTCTGTGTGATGGGACTAACACACTTCAAGTCCTATAGGTGCTTCTGGGAACAAAATATAGATCTCTGTGTGATGGGACTAACACACTTCAAGTCCTATAGGTGCTTCTGGGAACAAAATATATGATCTCTGTGTGATGGGACTAACACACTTCAAGTCCTATAGGTGCTTCTGGGAAGAAAAATATAGGATCTCTGTGTGATGGGACTAACACACTTCAAGTCCTATAGGTGCTTCTGGGAACAAAATATATGATCTCTGTGTGATGGGACTAACACACTTCAAGTCCTATAGGTGCTTCTGGGAAGAAAATATAGGTCTGTGTGATGGGACTAACACACTTCAAGTCGTATAGGTGCTTCTGGGAACAAAATATATGATCTCTGTGTGATGGGACTAACACACTTCAAGTCCTTTAGGTGCTTCTGGGAAGAAATTATAGATCTCTGTGTGATGGGACTAACACACTTCAAGTCCTATAGGTGCTTCTGGGAAGAAAATATAGATCTCTGTGTGATGGGACTAACACACTTCAAGTCCTATAGGTGCTTCTGGGAACAAAATATATGATCTCTGTGTGATGGGACTAACACACTTCAAGTCCTATAGGTGCTTCTGGGAACAAAATATATGATCTCTGTGTGATGGGACTAACACACTTCAAGTCCTATAGGTGCTTCTGGGAACAAAAAATATGATCTCTGTGTGACGGGACTAACACACTTCAAGTCCTATAGGTGCTTCTGGGAACAAAATATAGGTCTGTGTGATGGGACTAACACACTTCAAGTCCTATAGGTGCTTCTGGGAACAAAATATAGATCTCTGTGTGATGGGACTAACACACTTCAAGTCCTATAGGTGCTTCTGGGAACAAAATATAGGATCTCTGTGTGATGGGACTAACACACTTCAAGTCCTATAGGTGCTTCTGGGAACAAAATATATGCTCTCTGTGTGATGGGACTAACACACTTCAAGTCCTATAGGTGCTTCTGGGAACAAAATATAGGATCTCTGTGTGATGGGACTAACACACTTCAAGTCCTATAGGTGCTTCTGGGAACAAAATATATGATCTCTGTGTGATGGGACTAACACACTTCAAGTCCTATAGGTGCTTCTGGGAACAAAAATATGATCTCTGTGTGATGGGACTAACACACTTCAAGTCCTATAGGTGCTTCTGGGAACAAAATATAGGATCTCTGTGTGATGGGACTAACACACTTCAAGTCCTATAGGTGCTTCTGGGAACAAAATATATGAACTCTGTGTGATGGGACTAACACACTTCAAGTCCTATAGGTGCTTCTGGGAACAAAATATATATGATCTCTGTGTGATGGGACTAACACACTTCAAGTCCTATAGGTGC
>JAQSEC010000916.1:0-11145 GCA_028564925.1 Lithobates sylvaticus
GACCCCTGATGTCTCTGAGACAGAGAAAAGGACTGAGAAAAGAAATTCCCCAGTCCCTTTCTCTGCAGCCTCAGCTTCACTGGACAGTGAATGAATGGCAAGGGGCCAGTAAATTACATATTTATTGGCCCCTTCCCTGCTCTCCATCCTGAAACAATCCCTCCGGCAGGAGAGGAGGGCAATCTGCAAGGGCTTTGGTGGGGGGACCAGGGGAGCAGAACGATAAGGAAAAGGGACAGGAGGGACAGCGGGGGCAGCATAAACTGGTACCGATCCCCTGTATTTTCCTCCTGTGGCAGCTAAATGAAGGTGGTAGGGAGAGGTGGAGAAGCCTACTTTCAGCTGCTGCAGTAGGAAAATGCAGCTCAATTCCAGTAAATGCCACCCCCGCTGTCCCCCCTTAACAGGTTTCAGGGTTCAGCAAGGAAAGATTGCAATCTGCCTGTCACCTGCCCAGGATTAACTGGTAGATCGCAATTGATGGGTTGCCAACATCCGGATTGGGTTGTGCCCTGGCATACCCGACACACCCCACGTGCACCCCTATGCCAATAAGATTTCAACTTTACTCTGATCTGAGGTTCAGTCCCATTGTCATGTTAAATTATGCTAGTTTGAACAGGTAATTCAAAAAAGCATCTGTCACTTCTTTGTCAAAAACTCTTGCACCTCCTGAACCTGAAATGCAGACAGGATCTTTGACATCCTAACCTCTAGTATACCTTTCTCTGGTATCACTTTAGGGATGTTTTCTGCTAAGGAAGCCTACTGATCCACTCAGAGTTTTATTAAGTATATACTGTACCATACTCAAGTATAGGCCGACCCAATTATAAGCCGAGGCACCAAATTTTACCACAAAAACATGGAAGTATAAGCTTAGGGTGGGAAATGCAGCAGCTACTGGGTAAACAATGTCCATCTGCCTCACTGTGCCCATCTGCAGCTGTACCTTTGATAACTAAAACAGGGGGTGTCTTCCGCTGTGTCATGCAGTCTGTTCGGCAGCCGTCCATTGTAACAAAGCCCCGCCTCCTCCTCGTCCGTGATAGACGGCACACTGATACAGTTTCCCAGCATTGTATCAGTGTTGTTACAATGGACGGCCGCCAAACAGACTGCATGACACAGTGGGAGACACCCGCTGTTTTAGTTATCAAAGATACAGCTGCAGATGGGCACAGTGAGGCTGCACCCTCACTCAAAACCCTCACTCGAGTATAAGCCAAGGATGGGTTTTTCAGACTAAAGAATCTGCTGAAAAACTCGGCTTATACTCGAGTATATGTGGTATATATACAGTGGTGTGAAAAAGTGTTTGCCCCCTTCCTCATTCCTGTTCCTTTGCATGTTTGTCACACTTAAGTGTTTCGGAAACATCAAACCAATTTAAACAATAGTCAAGGACAACACAAGTAAACACAAAATGCAATTTGTAAATGAAGGTGTTTATTATTAAAGGTGAAAAAAAATCCAAACCATCATGGCCCTGTGTGAAAAAGTGATTGCCCCCTAAACCTAATAACTGGTTGGGCCACCCTTAGCAGCAACAACTGCAACCAAGCGTTTGCGATAACGTGCAATGAGGCTTTTACAGCGTCCTGGAGGAATTTTGGCCCACTCATCTTTGCAGAATTGTCCTAATTCAGTTACATTAGAGGGTTTTCGAGCATGAACGGCCTTTTTAAGGTCATACCACAACATCTCAATAGGATTCAGGTCAGGACTTTGGCTAGGCCACTCCAAAGTCTTCATTTTGTTTTTCTTCAGCCATTCGGTGGTGGACTTGCTGGTGTGTTTAGGATCATTGTCCTGCTGCAGAACCCAAGTTCGTTTGAGCTTGAGTACACGAACAGATGGTCGGACATTCTCCTTCAGGATCTCTTGGTAGACAGCAGAATTCATAGTTCCTTTTATCACGGCAAGTCTTCCAGGTCCTGAAGCAGCAAAACAGCCCCAGACCATCACACTACCACCACCATATTTTACTGTTGGTATAATGTTCTTTTTCTGAAATGCAGTGTTCCTTCTACGCCAGATATACTTGGACACACACCTTCCAAAGAGTTCCACTTTTGTCTCATCGGTCCACAGAATGTTGTCCCAAAAGTCTTGGGGATCATCCAGATGTGTTGTGGAGAAATTGAGACGAGCTTTGATGTTCTTTTTGCTCAGCAGTGGTTTTCTCCTTGGAACTCTACCATGCAGGCCATTTTTGCCCAGTCTTTTCCTGATGGTGGAGGCATGAACGCTGACCTTAACTGAGGCAAGTGAGGCCTGCAGTTCCTTGGACGTTGTTGTGGGGTCTTTTGTGACCTCTTGGATGAGTCGTCGCTGCGCTCTTGGGGTAATTTTGGGGGCGGCCGGCCACTCCTGGGAAGGTTCACCACTGTTCCATGTCTTCGCCATTTTGTGGATAATGGCTCTCACTGTGGTTCGCTGGATTCCCAAAGCTCTGGAAATGGCTTTATAACCCTTTCCAGACTGATAGATCTCAATTACTTTCTTTCTCAATTGTTCCTGAATTTCTTTGGGTCTCGGCATGATGTGTAGCTTTTAAGGATCTTCTGGTGGACCTTACTGTGTCAAGCAGCTCCTATTTAAGTGATGCCTTGATTGTGAACAGGTGTGTGCAATAATCAGGCCTGGGTGTGGCTAGAGAAATTGAACTCAGGTGTGGACAACCACAGTTATAGTATGTTTTAACAAGGGGGACAATCACTTTTTCACACAGGGCCATGATGGTTTGGATTTTTTTTCACCTTTAATAATAAACCCCCTTATTTACAAATTGCATTTTGTGTTTACTTGTGTTGTCCTTGACTATTGTTTAAATTGTTTGATGTTCCGAAACACTTAAGTGTGACAAACATGCAAAGGAACAGGAAATGAGGAAGGGGGCAAACACTTTTTCACACCACTGTATCTATATATCTATATCTATCTATCTATCTATCTATATATATATATATATATATATATATATATATATATATAGTATCCCATCTATCTATATATATATATATATATACACAGTTGTGCTCATAAGTTTACATACCCTGGCAAAATGTATGATTTCTTGGCCATTTTTCAGAGAATATGAATGATAACACAAAAAACTTTTCTTTCACTCATGGTTAGTGTTTGGCTAAAAACATTTATTATCAATCAACTGTGTTTACTCTTTTTTTAAATCATAATGTCAACAGAAACTACATAAATTACCCTGATCAAAAGTTTACAAAAACACCCTGCAAGATAAAGGCATTGTGAGCTAGTATGCATAGAATACTAGCTCATTATGAATTACTTACCAGAGAACGAAGCCCCAGCAGCCGTCCTCGTCTCCCCCTCTTGCTGGCGACATCTATCCTGGAGGTTACTTCCGGGTATCACGGCTCCGGCGCTGTGATTGGCTGGAGCCGCGATGACGTCACTCCCGCACATGCGTGGGAGCCGCCGGGAACGGCACAGTACAACTGAAGCACTGGCACGTTTCTGGACTTCTGACAGACCCTTGCAATTTTCATCCTGTGCTGCACTGATGTTCCTGGATTCTGAGTCATGGGGAAAGCACAAGAATTGTCAAAGATCTGCGGGAAAAGGTGGCTGTTACAAGATGCACAATAAGGAGGCACTTGAAGAAAGATGGGCTGCATGGTCACCAGAAGAAAGCCATTACTATGCAAATGCTACAAAGTATCCCGCTTACAATATGCCAAACAGCACAGAGACAAGCCTCAAACCTTCTGGCACAAAGTCATTGTGAGTGATGAGGCCAAAATGTAGCTTTTTGGTCACAACCATAAACGCTTTATTTGGAGAGCAGTCAACAAGGCCTATGATGAAAGGCACACCATTCCTACTGTGAAATATGGTGGTGGATCTCTGATGTTTTGGAGATGTGAGAGTTACAAAGGCACAGAAAATTTGGTTAAAATTGATGGCAATATGAATGCAGTATGTTATCAAAAAATACTGGAGGAACATTTGCATTCATCAGCCAGGAAGCTGCGCATGGGTCATACTTGGACATTCCTACATGACAATAATCCAAAACACAAGGTCAAGTCAACCTGTCATTGAGTACAGCAGAATAAAGTGAAGGTTCTGGAGTGGCCATCTCAGTCTCCTGACCTCAATATCATTGAGCCACTCTGGGGAGATCTCAAACGTGCAGTTCATGCAAGAATTTACAGGAACTGGAGGCTTTTTGCCAAGAGGAATGACCAGATTTACCATCTGAGAAGATAAAGAGCTTCATCCACAAATACCACAAAAAGACTTCAAGCTGTCATTGATGTTAAAGGGGGGCAATACACGGTATTAAGAAATGGGGTATGTAAACTTTTGATCAGGTCATTTGGTTAATTTCTGTTGTCATTAGGATTTAAAAAGAGTAAACACAATTGACTGATAAGAAATGGCTTCAGCCAGACACTAACCATGAGTGAAAGAAAAGTTTTGTGTTATTATTCATATTCTTAATGATCAAGAAATCATGAATTCTGCCACGGTATGTAAACTTATGAGCACAACTGTATATATATATATATATATATATATACGGCCCCCCAAACTGACCACAATGCATTGCGGCGCTGAACAATGCATTTCAAGCCCTGATTGGCTGAAGCAGTGAAAGCCATATAGTTTTGTGTGCGTTACTGCCAGTTTTAACGCCATATAGTTCTGTGTGCTTTACTGCCAGTTTAACGCCATATAGTTTTGTGCGTTACTGGCAGTTTAATGCCATATAGTTCTGTGTGTGTTACTGCCAGTTTAACACCATATTGTTTTGTGTGCATTACTGCCAGTTTAACGCCATGTATGGTTTTGTGTGTTACTGCCAGTTTAACGTCATATAGTTCTGTGTGTGTTACTGCCAGTTTAACGCCATTTACTTCTGTGTGTGTTACTGCCAGTTTAACGCCATATAGTTTTGTGTGCGCTACTGCCAGTTTAACACCATATACAGTGGTGTGAAAAAGTGTTTGCCCCCTTCCTCATTTCCTGTTCCTTTGCATGTTATCACACTTAAGTGTTTCGGAACATCAAACCAATTTAAACAATAGTCAAGGACAACACAAGTAAACACAAAATGCAATTTGTAAATGAAGGTGTTTATTATTAAAGGTGAAAAAAAATCCAAACCATCATGGCCCTGTGTGAAAAAGTGATTGCCCCCTAAACCTAATAACTGGTTGGGCCACCCTTAGCAGCAACAACTGCAACCAAGCGTTTGCGATAACGTGCAATGAGGCTTTTACAGCGTCCTGGAGGAATTTTGGCCCACTCATCTTTGCAGAATTGTCCTAATTCAGTTACATTAGAGGGTTTTCGAGCATGAACGGCCTTTTTTAAGGTCATACCACAACATCTCAATAGGATTCAGGTCAGGACTTTGGCTAGGCCACTCCAAAGTCTTCATTTTGTTTTTCTTCAGCCATTCGGTGGTGGACTTGCTGGTGTGTTTAGGATCATTGTCCTGCTGCAGAACCCAAGTTCGTTTGAGCTTGAGTACACGAACAGATGGTCGGACATTCTCCTTCAGGATCTCTTGGTAGACAGCAGAATTCATAGTTCCTTTTATCACGGCAAGTCTTCCAGGTCCTGAAGCAGCAAAACAGCCCCAGACCATCACACTACCACCACCATATTTTACTGTTGGTATAATGTTCTTTTTTCTGAAATGCAGTGTTCCTTCTACGCCAGATATACTTGGACACACACCTTCCAAAGAGTTCCACTTTTGTCTCATCGGTCCACAGAATGTTGTCCCAAAAGTCTTGGGGATCATCCAGATGTGTTGTGGAGAAATTGAGACGAGCTTTGATGTTCTTTTTGCTCAGCAGTGGTTTTCTCCTTGGAACTCTGCCATGCAGGCCATTTTTGCCCAGTCTTTTCCTGATGGTGGAGGCATGAACGCTGACCTTAACTGAGGCAAGTGAGGCCTGCAGTTCCTTGGACGTTGTTGTGGGGTCTTTTGTGACCTCTTGGATGAGTCGTCGCTGCGCTCTTGGGGTAATTTTGGGCGGCCGGCCACTCCTGGGAAGGTTCACCACTGTTCCATGTCTTCGCCATTTGTGGATAATGGCTCTCACTGTGGTTCGCTGGATTCCCAAAGCTTTGGAAATGGCTTTATAACCCTTTCCAGACTGATAGATCTCAATTACTTTCTTTCTCAATTGTTCCTGAATTTCTTTGGGTCTCGGCATGATGTGTAGCTTTTAAGGATCTTCTGGTGGACCTTACTGTGTCAAGCAGCTCCTATTTAAGTGATGCCTTGATTGTGAACAGGTGTGGCAATAATCAGGCCTGGGTGTGGCTAGAGAAATTGAACTCAGGTGTGGACAACCACAGTTATAGTATGTTTTAACAAGGGGGGCAATCACTTTTTCACACAGGGCCATGATGGTTTGGATTTTTTTTCACCTTTAATAATAAACCCCCTTATTTACAAATTGCATTTTGTGTTTACTTGTGTTGTCCTTGACTATTGTTTAAATTGGTTTGATGTTCCGAAACACTTAAGTGTGACAAACATGCAAAGGAACAGGAAATGAGGAAGGGGCAAACACTTTTTCACACCACTGTAGTTCTGTGTGCGTTACTGCCAGTTTAACGCCATATAGTTTTGTGTGCGTTACTAACAGTTTAACGCCATATAGTTGTGTGTGCGTTACTGCCAGTGTAACACCATATAGTTCTGTGTGCGTTACTGCCAGTTTAACACCATATAGTTTTGTGTGCGCTACTGCCAGTTTAACGCCATATAGTTTTGTGTGCGTTACTGCCAGTTTAATGCCATATAGTTCTGTGTGCATCACTGACAGTTTAACGCCATATAGATGTGTGCGTTACTGCCAGTTTAACGCCATATAGTTCTGTGTGCGTTACTGCCAGTTTGACACCACATAGTTCTGTGTGCGTTACTGCCAGTTTAACGCCATATAGTTTTGTGTACGTTACTGCCAGTGTAACGCCATATAGTTTTGTGTGCGTTACTGCCAGTTTAACACCATATAGTTCTGTGTGCATTACTGACAGTTTAACGCCATATAGTTTTGTGTGCGTTACTGCTAGTTTAATGCCATATAGTTCTGTGTGTGTTACTGTCAGTTTAACCGCTTAAGGACCGCCTCCTGTATATTTACGTCAACAGAATGGCATGGCTGGGCAGAAGCACGTACCGGTACGTCCTCCTTTAAGTGCCCAGCCGTGGGTCGCGTGCACGCTGCCGGCGGCACGCTTGCGACCCGATCCTGAGCTCCGCGACCGCAGCCGCGGGACCAGCGGACCCGATCGCCGCTGGTGTCTTGCGATCGGGTCACAGAGCTGAAGAACGGGGAGAGGTCTGTGTAAACAAACCTCTCCCCGTGCTTCCTACACTGCCTGTCACTGATCGGCTGTTCCCTGTCATCGGGAAAGCCGATCAGTGACGTCAGATGTAAAGCCACGCCCCCTACTGTAAAAAAAAACATACACACGTCACACTAACCCCTCCCCGCCCCCTAGTGGTTAACTCCTTCACTGCCAGGGTCATTTACATAGGAATCAGTGCATTTAAATAGCACTGGTTTCTGTATAAATGACAATGGTCCCAAAAATGTGTCAAAAATGTCCGATGTGTCCGCCATAATGTCGCAGTCACAATAAAAATCGCTGATCACCGCCATTACTAATAAAAAAAAAATATTAATAAAAATGCTATAAAACTATCCCCTATTTTGTAAACGCTATAACTTTTGCGCAAACCAATCAATAATCGCTAATTGCGATTTTTTTACCAAAAATATGTAGAAGAATACGTATCGGCCTAAACTGAGGAAAAAATATGTTTTTTTATATATTTTTTGGGGATATTTATTATAGCAAAAGTAAAAAAATATTGAATTTTTCTCAAAATTGTCGCTCTATTTTTGTTTATAGCGCAAAAAATAAAAACCGCAGGGGCGATAAAATACCACCAAAAGAAGGGCTCTATTTGTGGGAAAAAAAGGATGCCAATTTTGTTTGGGAGCCATGTCGTTACGACCGCGCAATTGTCAGTTAAAGCAACGCAGTGCCGAATCGCAAAAAGGGGCCTGGTCCTTTGGATGCAAATTGGTCCGGGGCTTAAGTGGTTAATGCCATATAGTTCCGTGTGCGTTACTGACCGTTTAACGCCATATCATTTTGTGTGTTACTGCCAGTTTAACGCCATTTACTTGTGTGTGCGTTACTGCCAGTTTAACGCCACATAGTTCTGTGTGCATTGCTGCCAGTTTAACGCCATATAGTTCTGTGCGTCACTGTACGTTTGGCGCATTATATTGCTGTATATTATAGTGTATCCATGGAGGGTGTCTGTGTAGTGTGAGTACTTAAATTAAAGTGCACCCAACACCTCTTTACATTGATTAAAGTGCATCTACGTATAGATTTCAACTTCTTCTTTACATTTGCTTATAAGCACCGCCCCATCCCTCCCAATAATGTCTGGGAGGACAACAAGGAGAGGCAGACGTTCCCTTGTCACTGTAAGGGGGCCAGCAACAAATGTGTCCACAGGCAAAGGTGGATGTGGTGGTCAGTCCTCAGGCAGGGCATTTCCTTTGTTTAGTCAGTTTGCCCGTGCTATCCAGCCACAGCATGCAGAGGAGGTGGTGGACTGGCTTACTAAACCTTCCTCGTCCTCCTCATCCTTTGTCACGCAAGCAGAGACAAGTGCGCAGTCCCCTGCAGTTGCCAGAGTGGATAAACCCGCCTCCTTGTCTACTTCTATTTCTCCCATAGCCTCAACATCAGCCATTGAGGAGTCAGCTGAGTTATTTGACCACAGCGTCAGCCACTTACTCCTTGATGATGCCCAGCCATTACTGGATTCAGATGTTGGTTCTGAGGTTGAGGATGACAGGAACATGAGCCTAGAGAGGGAGGAACACCCACCTCCTTCTTACCCACTTCAGTCTGCCCCTGCTATACCGAGTCATTACCTCTCAACAGCCTCCACTGACAGGGATGATAGCATAGCACAGGGTGTCCCAGGTCCTAGCAGCACATCTGCCAGCAGCACACCACCAGCTGTAGACTGTAGCCGGAAAATTTCTCTGCCCCATCTGCTGCAGCAGGAAAAAAAATACAGTCCCTGCCACCCACATGCCCAGTGTCTAAATGCAAGCTTGTCAAAGCTGTTGGCTCTCCAACTTCTGCCTTTCAGCCTGGTGGATTCTGGTGGATTCAATGTGCCAGCCTGGTGGATTCAATGTGCTGTACCACAATGGCAGGTTCCCAGTCGCTACTACTTTTCACGTAAGACCATTTCCTCTCTCTACCATCACGTGGAAGGGAATGTTATGGCATTGTTCGGCAAGGCAGTCAGCCGTAAAATCCATCTTACTGCTGGAACGTGGTCCAGCAAGTATGGGCAGGGACGATATATTTAGTTCACAGCACACTGGGTAACGCTGCTTGCAACTCGAAAGGATGCAGGACAGGGCTCAGTGCTGCAGCTTGTTGTGCCCCCACGTCTCCATACAGCTGGTGGTGATGATGCCAGACCTGTGAGCTCTACCCCACCTCCTCCTCCTTCCGCCACATCCATGCCCTCCTCTGCAGTCCTATGAACAACAGGTACCCCTAAGCGTTCAAAGGGCTATTCCCAGAGTCAGGCTAAAAGATGCCATGCAGTGCTTCAGTTGGTGTGTTTAGCGGACAGGAACCACACCGGAGCAGAGATTCTTACAGCTCTGCAGGGACAGGCCCAGGTGGGTCACACCACGCCAGCTGGAGCCAGGAATGGTGGTGTGTGATAATGGCTCAAACCTCCTGTCCGCCCTTAGACAGGGAAAGTTGACACACGTGCCATGCCTGGCACATGTCCTCAATTTGGTGGTGCAGCGTCTACTAAATATGTACCAAGGGTTGCAGGATGTGCTAAAGCTGGCCAGAAGAGTCTGTAGCCATTTCAGGCTACAGACATCACCAGTCATACACAGCCAGTGCTCAGTTGGCTGAAATTCAGCGGGAATTCAACCTGCTCGTAAACCGCCTGATTTGTGACATGTGCACCAAGTGGAACTCGACTTTGTCAATGCTGCAATGGCTATACATGCAGCAGAGGGCCGTCAATGAGTACCTGTGCGAATACGGCACAACGACAGGCTCAGGCCACCTCTGTTTTTTTTCCCCACGCCAATGGCTGATCATTAAGGATGCATGCACTGTATTGTCACATTTGAGGAGGCCACAAGGGTGGTGAGCCGTGACAGTGCATGCATCAGTGACAAAATCCCTGTTGTGTTCCTGCTGGAGCAGACTCTGCGTGGCATTATGGACAGGGCACTGGAGGCAGAGCAGCAGAAGGAAGAGAGAGGAAAGCCCCCATGGCATCAGAGCGGGGCGGGGTCACCCGTTTACGTCACTGGGTGGTCCCGCCCTCAGCTATATAAGAACTGTCACCCAGAAGAAGCGTCATTCAGCGGGAGCCTCCCATGGAGGCGGAACGGTTGCGCCTTTTTTTTTTTGTTCGTTGGGCGGCGTGAATTTACATTGCTGGACATTTTTATTTTTTAATAAAGGACAAGGTCCCAAGCTGTCTCTTGTCTTTTTTACCATTTTTGACACTTTTTTTGTACCCCATTACCAATTCACATAGGGGGGCTGGGATCTGGGGGTCCCCTTGTTAAAGGGGGCTTCCAGATACCGATAAGCCCCCCACCCGCATACCCCCCACAACCACCAGGCAAGGGTTGTAGGGGTGAGGCCCTTGTCCCCATCAACATGGGGACAAGGTGCTTTGGGGGCTACTCCAAAGCACCCTCCCATGTTGAGGGCATGTGGCCTTGTAGGGTTCAGAAGGGGGGCCACTCTCTCATCCCCCCTCTTTTCCAGCAGCCTGCCAGGTTGCGTGCTCGGGTAAGGGTCTGGTATGGATTTTGGGGGGGACCCCACGCAATTATGTTCTCATTTTTGGTTTGGGGTTTCCCTTAACCACATGCCAACCGGGCCATAGCTGAAAGACGGCTACAGCGCGGTCGGCTTATTCTGGGTGGACGTCCGTAGGACGTCCTCCCAGAACCTTGCTCCCGCGCACCCCCTGGGGGGTGCACTCGGGAACATCCATGACCGCCGGGTCCCAAGGACCCGGTGCATCGCGGTAAA
>JAQSEC010004589.1:0-11183 GCA_028564925.1 Lithobates sylvaticus
GGTAAGGAAATCTACTTTTCCATGCCCTCTAGACCTAAACAAGCAGTGTAGATGCAGCCCTGCCGCAATGGAGTATTTTTTTAAAGTTTCCTGGAGTTGGGCCTTAATGGCCAAGCCTATTTTAAATAAATGAAATGATAGCTTTATGGGCCTATTGCAGACATCCCAAGTCTCCTGTGAGGTGCGGGAGTCTCCTGCATTTCTGCAGCGGTTACCGCACACGCGCCTCCCGATCTCCCGGGAGTGATCGGTGCGGCAGGGAACAGCTGTGAGCACCAATCTCCTTTTTGTATAGATTTTTAGCTGATATCCACTTCTCCTTCTCTCCCTCCTGCGGCTGTCGGCTAAAAAGCTATACAGGGAGATCGGTGTTCACAGCTGTTCGCCGCACCGATCATTCCCTGCTGTTCTCTGTGTGCTGCTCCCCCAGCCCCCTCCATGTCCTTCTCTGCCCCCCCCCTGTTCTCCTTCAGCCCCTGTGTTCTCCTCTGCCGCTCCTGTCCTCCTCCGCCCCCCTCGTCCCCCACAGCCGGCTCCCCTCCTCTCCCGCCGGATTTGGCGGGGGACTGTCAGGAATTGGACACCGTGAGCAAGATCGCTCCTGTGTCCTGTGATAACTGAGCAGAGTAAACTGTGTTTAACAGTTTATGAATGAACAGGAGCCGCTGTCTCCTGTTCATTCATCTTTAGTGCTGAGAAAGGGACTGGGGAATGGGTACTCAGGCCCTTTGTCTGTCTCAAAGGGGAGATGTCAGGGGTTTAGACCCCTGACATCTCACCAAAGCCCCCCAAAAAATATAAAATGAATTATTGTAAAAAAATTAAGTGTAAAAAAATAAGTAAACTACTGACACCACTCTCCCCTGCCCTACCAACACTGTCCACTGCCCCAACCCCTCCCCACAAAAAGCATTGTGAAAATAAATTAAAAACAAATTAAATTGTAAAAAAAACAGTTATTAAAAATAAAAAAAACTACTGATACTGTCCACTGCTACATACCACCCACCCCCTTCCCCAAATGTACTGTGAAAAAATATTGGGGCGGGGGGGGGGTGGTATTTGCGGGGGCGAAACGCCTCCGCCCGGAAATTAGTTTTTGCAGGTTGGGATGTCTGCTATTATGACAGGTGATAGTAGATTGGTAAAATATTCAACATTTTTGTATGTATAAAAGCTATAAAGACCATCTGTGAGCAGAGGTAACAATGAAATCTAGAATACAGTAAACACTGTGGGGGAAAAAAAAAAAAAAACAGCGTCCGCTATGTTTCTAGGTCAAATACCTTGTTACAGAAAAGTTTGTGAGGCTGCTGCATGCTGAACAATGTGCAGGAAGCTGACCTAGTAGAGAACAATAGGATACACTGATATCCTATGATTGAGGAAGCACTAGCAGTAAGAAGAAGAGGAAGTTGTGCCGTGTCCTTAATCCCTGGATGTGTCTTAGAGAATGCAAGGTACTTTTCTGGAATCCTCTCCAGCCATGCCATGGTTGGTCATGTCATTGGTTGTGTCATGTCGTGTTTTTTCAGCATGTAAAATAGCTAATTTCCTTCTCAAAAATTAGACAACCAACCAACTTATTTTGTTCTTCTGTTATAGAAATGTGTTGATGTTGTTCTCAGTCTTGCTTATTACTTAGAAATGTATTTGCCTCTTGGAAATGTAAAACATTTTATTTCAGCTATCCCTTCTTTAACCACTTCAGTACCAGTCACTTTTACCCCCTTCCTGCCCAGGCCAATTTTCAACAATAGTGCGGTCATGCAACACTGTACCCATATGACGGTTCTATCACAGATAGAGCTTTCTTTTTGGTGGTATTTCATCATTACTGGGTTTTCAATTTTATGCTAAATAAATGAAAAAAACATTTTTGAAAAAAAAAATAGTTTTCTTAGTTTCTGTCATAAACATTTGCAAATGATTACTTTTTCTTCTTCACTGATGGGCACTGGCAGGCTGCACTGTAGGGGATTGATGAGGTTGCACTGATGGGCGCTGGCAGGCTGCACTGTAGGGGAATGATGGGGCTGCACTGATGGGCGCTGGCAGGCTGCACTGTAGGGGAATGATGGGGCTGCACTGTAGGGAAATGATGAGGCGGCACTGATGGGCGCTGGCAGGCTGCACTGTAGGGGAATGATGAGGCTGAACTGATGGGTGCTGATAGGCTGCACTGATCTGCGCTAATGGGCACTGATGGGGCTGCATTGATAATCAGGGCACTAATTATCAGTGCCCTAACTATCAGTGTAAGCAATGAACTGGCAGCCTTGCCAGTTATCGCCTCTCCTTTCCGCATACAGACACAGCATGGGAGCAAAGGACTACCGATAACCAACAAGTCTGTTTACATTTGATTTGTGATTGGACACAGAAATGCAATGCAGTGCATTTAAAAAATACATGGCAAAACATGTAAATGTGCTTGCGTTAATTCAAGGATATTGCTGGTACTGGGGTGTGAATGGGTTATAAAGTAAATATTGGTTAAGTAAAGAGGCTGCCATGCTGATTCAATCAATACTTTCTAAGTCAGTAAATCAGAACAATAGTGTTAGGAACAGGAACTGGTGCCGGGATGGATGCTTTAAATTATGATGGCTCTGGAGTTTGCACCTTTAAAATCAAGTTCGTAGTGGCAATTTTCATATTTTGTTTTTAAGAGACTGTCGCCAACTTTAAAAAATTGCAGGGAAAATCAAAGAAAATCAAGTATTTCAAATGCTTGCTTGCAGTGTTTTTCCTTTTCAAAACGTGTTTATTGACTGGCAATTGTCCTCTAAATTTGCTAGCAAATGTGATTACTTGAGGAAGAGGTTATGCTGTCCTTACTCATCATCTCCCTCTCCCTGGGAGTGTCTGATTACTCCCCGGCCTGGGGGCAGATCTAGGGGGGGCAGTTGCCCCCCTCAAGAAATTAGGTGACATGGCAAATGACAATCCACAACTTGTGGCAGGTGACATGGCAAGGGACAATCTGCAACATGTGGCAGGTGACGTGGCAAGTGACAATCCGCAACATGTAGCAAGTGACAATCCACATCTGGTGGCAGATGATGTGGCAATCCGCATCTGGTGGCAGGCAAGTGACAATCCACATCTGGTGGCAGGTGACTTGGCAAGTGGCAACCCGCATCTGAAGGCAGGTGACGTGGCAAGTGACACACTCGGGGGTCCCACTGATTCTGCATTATGGTGAGTTGAAGTATTTCTTTTTATATAACAATGTAATAATATAAATAATGTGCTTCAATCATCCTGACACCATATCAACCACTGTGCCGTGATTATTGAAGCTCCAACACCAGCCATTGCCCCGATAAATTGCCTGGAAAAAAAAGTATTTTCTGGCAGTGCCCCTCCCGAGAGTAGACTGGATCCGCCCCTGCTCTGTGCTGGCCCAGCTCCTCTGCCCTGCCCTTCACCTCCCTACATAACCTTTTGTGTAGCAGCTTGGGGAGGATTGTAGAAGATTATTAGAGTGTCACTTGAATGACAATTCTGAGAGTGCTGGGGCTACTGACATCACATCCAACCTGACAGTGTCCAGCAGCAGACATAGGGCTTTTGGATGTCTACACAAGGGAGGCTTCTACAGGTCAGCCTTTTTTTATATAATATTTATTTAGAACAAAATCGCATGTCATGACAAACATTTTCCGAGATTCAAGAACATCAGCTTAACAACATGTAATTTTAAGATATTCAGCAAAAAGAGGTAGAACACAAATATAACATAGAAGTTGAGCAGTTATATGTATTACCTAGCTCTGAGGTTCACCCCTTTGGGAACTTGGATTATTAAAACAAACTGGCATTATTATAAGTTTTCAGCTAAAGAATATATCGGGGGCGTGGCCTGGACCGGCATGTGAGTAGCAGTGAGACTCACAGCTCCGCTCAAGGACCTGGCTTGTGATCCTCTCCCAGCAGCGATCCGCGGCCACAAAACGGCTTTCCTGAGGGATAACGACCCCCTCACCCCCCGGACCACCCACCGGCCCTCTGTACTAGAGGGAAGGCTAAAAAACAGGAGGAAAGAATGCCCTCCGAAATCCAAGATGGCGGACCCGCGGCCCTGGCACAGCGCACACTGAGGAGCAGTGACAAGACCAAAGGAACACAAGCAAAGTGCTCACAGAAGTCCCAGGGTAAGGAACACCCGAGGGACATGTTGTTTTACACCCAGAAGCTGGGGGGACAGCAGGACAGGGATGCTGGGGGGTCCGCAGGGCCAGAACATGGGCTTAACAATGGGACTGTGACACAATGTACTCAGCACACTGCTAAAGGTGCAGATCCTGAAGCCCAGCATGTGCAGCCCCCCGTCCCCTCCCCTGACACTGAACATGAGGCAGCAGAGCAACCATCCCTTGCAGAAATCCTCAGAGCTGTGCATGTGTGCACAGCCTCTGTAAACAATCTAAAGGAGCAGTTTGGGGGCCTGAGAGAAGATGTCTCCCTGTTGAGGCAAGATATGCAGAAGATTAGGGAGCGCACAACGGCTGTGGAAAACAGAGTCAGTGAGATTGGCGACAGACTCCCACCAGTTGCTCGAGAGGCTCATGCGGCCCATCAACTTGCTAGCGACACTTCCAAGAGAGCAGAGGATTTTGAGAACCGCCTAAGACGCAACAATGTCCGCATAGTAGGACTGCCTGAGAAAACAGAGGGCAGGGACACTACTGCCTTTGTGGAGACCTGGCTGATTGAGCTATTTGGCAAGGAGGCTTTCTCCCCCTTCTTTACGGTGGAACGAGCTCACCGCACACCGGGACGCCCGCCACAGCCGGGGGCACCCCCCAGACCTATCCTGGCCCGACTTCTGCACTATAGAGACAGAGAGGCGGTACTGAGAAATGCCCGTGAAAAAGCCAACATCATGGTGAATGGGGTCAGAGTGTCGTTTTACCCTGACTTCTCGGCCGAGGTGCAGAGATCAAGAGCCAAATTCTCGGATGTAAAGAGGCGTCTGAGAGCTCTGCAGCTGCCCTATGCTATGCTCTACCCCGCAAAACTTAGAGTCACAGCAAACAGACAGTCACACTTCTTTAAACTGGCACAGGAGGCGGCAATGTGGCTGGACCGAAACGAGCAGGCCCTTCGTCACCGTGACAGAGAGGAGGAGGGAAGAGGACCCGGCTGAAACTTCCACTGATGATTATTCTCCACTTGGGGGATTTTACCCCCCTTCCCCCTTTTTTTTTATTTTCGGTTTCTGTTTGGTGCTCACTTATTCTTCATTGAAGCTGAGGAGGTTCCCCTTTAACCGTTGAGATCTATGCACACCTTTTTCCGATCCACTGAATGCTGAGAGGTATGAGTCTATTGCTATTTTACCCATTGCCTCTGATGTTTTTGTTAATATGACGGCTCACATACTCTCACGGGAACCATCCTTACACCAAGCTGCTGGGAGACATTATACTGACCTGCGTACAGTGAGCAATCTTGTGAAGAAAGCAAGAAGAAATGTTTTCCACCCCGGAGAGGGGTAACACACGACCGAAAGGTTCTTTTTTGTTGTTTTTAGTTTTTTCCCAGGAACATGCCATGTTGGCAGCCTGGGTTTTTGTATTCGCATATTTTTGTCGCTTGCACCGAACATGGTACCCACAAAGATGTACTTTGCAACTTTACAGTCTTGCACTAGCTGAATGCACTAAACTGATAGTAGACTACCCTGGCCCGGCTCCAGCCATCTGGCTTTTTCATATACAGCCCTTATCCTTAGCCCTGGACATACTGTACACCTCTACCGGTGCCGGATGCAAGATACGGCCCATGCTTACATTATATATGTTTATATCCAATGGCTGAAATACCAGTCGTATCCTGGAACGTGAGGGGTCTTGGATCCCCACTTAAGAGGATGATGATTTCTTCCTGTTTGAAGAAATACCACCCTTTGATATTGTGCATGCAGGAAACGCATCTCACCAAGGATACAAAATGCTGTCTTAGATATGCATGGGTGGGAAAGGCATATCATTCCACTCATACCTCTTACTCCCGGGGTGTGAGTGTAATGATACATAACTCGATAGACTTCCAGGAAATTGATGTATGTATTGATGCAGAGGGCAGGTTTGTCTTCCTACATTGTCGAGTGGGCTTATTGTACTGTTTTACCGTTCTCGGTGGCGGTGATTCGGCTGCTGCTGACCTATTTGGAGGGGAGGCCGGATCTGCCGCTATTGATAGTGGGTGACTTTAACTGCTGGCTGAGTCCCTACATGGACAGACACCCGAACGCAGGGGTCTCTGCCACATCGAGGGAGTCGCCATTGCTGAGATTGATAACTGAAGTGGGGTGGACGGATATCTGGAGGTTGAAACACCCGGGGATTAGGCAATTTTCCTGCTTCTCCAAAACCCATGGCACGCTGTCGAGAATTGATCTTGCAGTGGGTAATCCGGCCATGCTCCCATCCATCTCAGAAGTGTCATACAGGCCTCGATCCGTATCAGACCACTCACATATGGTGATCAACTTGATTACATCCACCATGCCCACACTTCCAAGACCCCCATGGAAATTTAACGCCTTCTGGCTAAAATTGTTTCTGGCCCACGATGAGATGGAGCGGAGCATGGGGGAATTCTTGAGGAACCAGGAATTTGTTGACTCACCGGCTACACAGTGGGACGCCTTCAAGGCCTATTTGCGGGGACTGCTAATTTCTGAAATCACTAAGGTTAAAAAGAACTCCTCAGGGCTCAGAGAAGACCTTGAAAAACAGGTAAAGGCTCTGGAGGAGACATACGTCAGTACCCCAACAGAAGCTGCCAAGGAGGCATGGCAGTCGGCTCAATCAGCTTATGAGCGGCTGCTATCCTCCAAGGCAGAAAAAAAATATTTTTTTCCAAACTGGCATTCTTTTGAGGAGGGTGAGAGTACGGGCCGCATGTTGGCTAGGATTGTCAATTCCCAACAACGAGCGCCGTCTATTGGTGCTATAAAAACGGCAGGGGGTGGGATTGTCAATTCTCCCGATTTTAATTTTAGCGGGACTCTTTACCTCCCGACCGAGCAATATACACGACAAGAGCTTACAGAGTACTTACAGGACATTGACTTTCCACAACTTACGACCGAACAGAGGAGGGCACTAGATGCCCCCTTCACCCTAGAAGAACTACAGTACGCATTAGCGGAATTTCCCAACTGCAAGGCACCAGGGGCGGACGGGATACCCATGGAGGTATATAAGCAATATGCCGACATGCTCCTTCCCGGGCTTCTGGCAGTGTTTAATGAGGCCAGGGAGAGGGGAGCTTTGCCCCACTCCATGGCAACCGCTAACATAGTCCTCATACTGAAACCTGGAAAGGATCCCCTAGAACCTGGCTCGTGTAGGCCTATATCTCTCTTACAGAGCGATATCAAACTACTAGCCAAGATGCTGGCGATTAGGCTGAACGGAGCCATCGAAAGCATCATAACCCCGACCAGGCTGGCTTCATGCCCAATAAATCGACGGCTGTCAATTTAAGGAGGCTATACCTGAATATGCAATCCTCAGCGCAAAATGTGGGGCAGAGGGCTCTGCTCTCACTGGACGCTATGAAGGCTTTCGATAGCGTTAAGTGGGAGTACTTATGGGAAATTCTCGGGCGCTTCGGATTTGGCGCCCGATACATTTCCTGGGTGCGCCTGCTATATCATAATCCACGAGCAGCCATTCGATCCTCAGGGGCAGTATCCAAAACCTTCACATTGGGTAGAGGCACACGGCAGGGGTGCCCTTTGTCACCCCTGCTTTTTGCACTAGCCATTGAGCCCCTAGCTATAAAAGTAAGGGCCAACCCAGACATAGTGGGCTTTAAATATGGAGACGAGCAGGAGAAAATAATGTTGTACGCCGATGACACTATGATCCTGCTCGGAGATGTGGAGGGCTCTTTGACAGAGGTAATGGCCACAGTGGGAGACTTTGGCAGGTACTCTGGTTTGCGGATAAACTGGTCAAAGTCTTCCCTGATGTTAATAGATGAGGGGGGGGACGCCCCCGTCATCTAGTATAGTACCTACAACTACTGCTTTTCGCTATCTGGGCATTCAGGTGACACCCAAAATTACCGACTATGGAAAATTAAATATAGCCCCACTGTTACAAAAGTTTAGGGACAGGATTAAAACATGGAATTCACTCTGCCTGTCGGTAGCAGGCAGGGTGAACCTGATAAAAATGATTCTCATGCCCCAACTGCTTTATGTGCTGCATAATGCCCCGACATTAGTGACGCTAAAGACATTTAGGACTGTTAATTCTCTGTTCTGTACCCTAATCTGGAAAAACCGAGCACCTAGAATTAAACTAGAGCACCTCCAGCGCCCAAAAGACGCAGGGGGACTCGCCCTCCCAAACCCCTGGCTATATTATGTTGCCGCGCAGCTACAGCAATTAATAGGCACAATCCATGCGGATGCAGGAGAAGAGGGGGGGACCCAGGCCTCTTCAGAACTAGTGATGGCACACACAGTAAAGGGGGACTCAATACAGTCAGCTTTGGAGTCTCAGGCATTTAGCAAACCTAACAAGCGCTACCCGACCTACAATCTTATTCAAAAGATTTGGAACAAAACTAGAAGTTTGCAGGGGGTGAATGGATACACAGATTTTAGCCCTATCTGGAATAATGACTCATACCCAGAATTAGCCAAACTACAGCATGGCAAGCTATGGAAGAGCTATGGGATAGTTTACCTTAAGCAGATATTTCACAATGGGAACATGCACACCTTTGAAACTTTGCAGGAACAGTTTGGTTTACCGCACTCCATGAGATTTTACTATGTACAGTTAAAACATGCTATAACGGCCCAAAGCAGATCAGAAGACTGGGCCCTATGCCCGACTCCGGTGTTTAAAATGATTGCAAGGGCCACCAGTACTAAGGGGTTTATATCAACATGCTATAACATGCTACTAGGGAACTTTCTGAATAAACACCCCCTACGGATGCTGGCCAAGTGGGAGGGGGAGGTTGGCAGGCTTGACGGGGAACAATGGGAGGAGGCCCTACAGGCGGTACTCTCATGCTCCCTGAATATATCACAGAGAGTTTCACAACTATATCTGCTGCTAAGAGTGTACTATACGCCACACAGACTGTTTGCTATGGGCTTGCGACCTATACCACTGTGCACTAGATGTAAGAGAGATCACGGAGATTTGATCCACCTTCTGTGGAGGTGCCCCAAATTACACCCCTACTGGACAGGGGTGGTGGACACCATAAACAGGGTATTTCAAATCTCACTACCTCCTGATCCAAAGCACTGCCTTCTTAATGTGTTGGAGGAGCTAGAATGGGAGGAAAGCACGAGAGTGGCCACTGTTGGATCCCTTTTCCTAGCAAGGAAATTAATAATGACTCATTGGATATCAGAAGACCCACCTACCCTTAAAGAATGGATCAACACAATGGGGGATATGCTTAGAAAAGAAAAGATAATTTTCCAACATAGGGGATGCGCCCAAAAATTTGAGAAATTATGGGGGCCGTGGCTGGATGTTCCGGGGCTTGCCCCGGTGGATCTAGTAATGGCCAGAATACTGGCTTAAGCAAAAATATTGGAAGAAACTCAGAAATGCACATTGGGCTAAGCTTTTTTAATATACTGTGGATGTAAGGGTGCTGGAGCGGGCTGGAGGGGATTGGCGATATTGCTGTTAAAGGAAAAAAAAATGTGTGCAACAACTGTTTACTAGGACTGTAATGGTGAAGAGATAATGATGGACGTTCGGTGTATGTTTCTGTTTACTTTGTGCTTTTTTTTTTTCAATAAACTTGTTTTTTGGATAAAAAAAAAAAAGAATATATCACTGGTCTTGGGCAAGCCCAGTCCGATGAGAAAACTGCATAACTGCAACTTGGCTCTCCCCCAGGTCACATATCAGAGGCAAATATGAGAAAAGGTAGTGAAAGTAAAGAATTAGTTGGCAGAAAAAGAGGAAGAAAAGTTGGGATCATACCTTATGTCTCGCAGATGATGTCGTCGTCCGCGCCAAGCCTACCACCACCAATTACAGTTGGGATCCTCCATAATAAGTGGAGCCATTGGTCGGTACCACATCCACCACTATGAATAGATCCTGGCTCGCTACTCTTGGGATGGAATACGCTGTCTAAGAGATAGTTCCGCCAGTTCCAACAACGCCAAATCTAAACTGGAGGATACTTGGACTGAATCACGAGTATAATCCAACCATGGAGCCCAAGTGCTGGTGAAACGATCTCGGGTACCTTTTACAAGTCGCAATACAGTCCTCAGCCTCCTTGATCTCATTTACCCTACGCACCCAATTCTCCCATCCAGGAATTTGTGCTGTCTTCCAATAGATTGGTAGCAACCGTTTGACTTGCGTTCAACAAGTGGGGCAGCACGCTCTTATATTGACTTACCGATACGGGAGGGATGTGCAGAGGAGAATGTATCGTAGAGTAGGGAATATCAGGGCCCAGGATTTCTTTAATCAGAGCTGTAATGTCTGTCCAAAAGGGTACTATCATAGGGCACTCCCACCACAAATGTAATAGTGTACCGTGGCCTCCGCAACCCCAGGTCAGCCTTTTTTAACCAGGGTTCCATTCAAAGATTGCTAGGGGAGTAATTTATGCCTCTCGGACAAGCAACCACAGACACTAAGTTCTTGTTCACACTACTGCAATTTGTCATGCAAGTTGACAGTTCAAGATCGCATGAAAAGTCGCACCCCATTCTAGGCTGTAGCACCGTTGAAATCGTTGAAACTCAAGTCACAGAGACTTTGAAAAAGATTCCTGCACTACTTTTTGGGGATTTCATAGACTTCTGTTAAATGCAGTCGCAAGCTGCAATGAAATCGTAGGTGCAAGTGGTACTGGTCTTCCGCTTTGACATTGTGCTGAAGTAGCGCGGTTCCAAAGTGTGTACCAGGGCTAATGATCTTTTTTGCTGTCCGTAATGAGGGAGTCTCCTTGCTAACCACAAATGTAAGGAACATTCTTCCTATTGCCCATCACACTAATGAACCATGAGTTGATTATTAAATATTAGTGGCTCCCTAAGATCAGTTATTAACAGAATTCCTCAATGTTAAAAAAAAAAAGGTTGAGAGAGGCTGGTTTAGAATATTTTGGTTACTGTTAAGGCTGAAATGTTGATAAAGGTTTCACAAAGAGGT
>JAQSEC010004481.1:0-11184 GCA_028564925.1 Lithobates sylvaticus
GGACCAAGGAAGTTGATTTAAGACTGTTGCTGGTGGAGGATGATTATTAAAAAGAGCAGCGCACCATTGAGGCCAAAATGGACTGGGATGAATTAAGGGAGACTTGTAATCAACTCATATTAACCCGCCCTAAGCAGCAGAAATAAAGCCCAATGACACAAGAGGGGGTGGTTAGAAGAAGTGAGAATGTTATGTGTTATGTAAAGAAAGTGGTATAAGAATAACAAGAATAGGGTTAGAGAATATGATGCGATTGCATAAATGCCCTGATATATACAGGCATACCCCACTTGCGTATATATATATATATATACATATATATATATATATATATATATATATATATTTATATATATATATATATATATATATATATATATATATATATATATTATATATATATATATATATATATATATATATATATATATATATATATATATTCAGGAGTTATTATAATATTTTTGTTTTGTTCTTATAGAAAAAATTGTGTAGATGTGCCAGCTTAATTAATATGATGAGAAACAATGTGATCACAGTTATTTTGAATCTATTTCCAATTGTGGTAAAATTAAAATATTTTCATGGGTGGTTTTATGGGAAATGGGATTTGCAAGTCAAATTAAGGGGAAAAAATTCCATGTGGTCCAAAATTAACACAAGCTCATTAAATATTTTTGATAGATTTAAAAAGAAAAAAAAATGTTTTACATTTAAGGAATGTAAAAGGGCACCAAACCAACAGAAACCAATAGCCCAAAAAATATATAATAATATATATTGTGTGTGATCAGGCTGCTGCCCCTAAGTGCCAAGTGACACCCAAAACATGTGTATAATGAATACTTATACTAATTTTATCATTCATTATCCTCATTTAAGGAGCTCTACTGGTGTAATTAAAATTAGGGTGTGATATTGAGATTGTCACTCAAATATTGGTTTATGATGTGATGGGGGTTATTTACTAAAGGTAAATTCACTTTGCACTGCAAGTGCACTTGGAAGTAAAGTCACTGTAGATCTCAGGGGGATATGCAAGGAAAATAAAAAACAGCATTTTAGCTTGCACATGATTGGATGATAAAATCAGCAGAGCTTCCACTCATTTCAGATCTACCCCTTAGATTTAGAGCGACTGCACCTCCAAGTGCACTTGCAGTGCAAAGTGGATTTGCCTTTCGTAAATAACCCCCAATGTGTCAATTTTATTAGGAATATAGATATACTAAAATTGGTTTGGACAGCCATTGATTCCATAGGAGATAGAATACTGGTTATTGAAAAAAAAAAATCTGTGATACAGTATGTGGTTCATTTGAATTAAGATAGGGTGCAGTTATACTACAACTGCCACAATACTCAATGAAGCCTACATGGACAAGATAAATGAGAAAAATTTCCACAAAAATGAATTCCAAAGGTCTGAATAAAACTTGATGAGTAGTCCATGATTTGAGATTAATAAACATATCTATGGCTGTTGACACACCCATACATCAAGTCCACACACCCTGTTAGGATAGATGCCACTGCCAGTCAGCTGTTTTTTTTTTTTAATCTGGCTGGTGATGATTTTTTTCTTTTCTTTTACATATTGATTGTCGGTACATTTTGTTTTTACTTTTTAATCCAAGCAGTATGCATGGACTCTGGAAAGATGTGTCCCTTCACTTTGGATTCACAGACGTCTCTGCATGACCACACAGTATTGTTATAATATATTATGTTGTGATATCAGGAAAATATGTAAGACAGAAACTAAAAGTCTGATATCTAGCTAAAACGAACAGCAAAGCAAAGACTTGGAAATTATTGTTAGGAAAAGGTTGTTGTTTTAGAGCATAGAACGGGAGTTCTTACATAAAAAAATGGTGGGATAATAATAAGCCATTGTGATATATTCTATGCAAACTGTAACCAATGGTTCACCCAACTATATTACACCAGAAGCCACATGCAAGGTGCTACTAGACAAAGTCACAGACAATATTCTAGACGATGATTTGTTTTTAATGGTCCATTTATTTATTTTTAATGGTCCACACTCAAAACTAAATGTCTGTCTATGTACTGACTGTGTAAATATGAACTAGCTCTGTTGGCCTTCCCCATTTCACCATACTAAAATAATATGATTTTATGGTGTATATTATGGTCTACTTTATTTTGTCTGGCCATTTTTTTTAGAAAAATGACGAAAAGGGGGTAGTGCATGAGTGTAAATATGCACATTTTCATTTTTATTTTCATGATGAAAGCTATTGCGGCGTTTTGCGGGCGGGTTCGGCGCGCTCCCCCATTGTTTTCAATGGGACCGGGCGCTATAGGAGCGGTAAATATACCGCTCCTATAGCGAGCCAAAGATGCGGCTTGCAGGACATTTTTGAGCGTCCTGCAAGCGCACCGCTTCAGTGTGAAAGCCCTCGGGCTTTCACACTGAAGGAACAGCAACAGCTGTTTCGGGTCGGTTTGCAGGCGCTATTCTTAGCGCAATAGCGCTTGCAAACCGCCCCAGTGTGAAAGGGGCCTTAGGCCCCTTTCACACTGGGGCGGTGCGGGGCGGCGACGGTAAAGCAGCGCTATGTTTAGCGCTGCTTTACCATCGTTTTACCCGCGGTATGCGGCCGCTAGCGGGGTGGTTTTAACCCCCGCTAGCGGCCGCAAAAGGGTTAAAAACCTCCGCAAAGCGCCGCTGCAGCGGCGGTTTGCGGGCGGTATCCCCGCGGTTTCCCATTGATTTCAATGGGAAGGAGCGGTATAGGAGCGGTAAATACACCGCTCCTTCACCGCTCCAAAGATGCTGCTAGCAGGACTTTTGTTGCGGTCCTGCTAGCGCACCGCTCCAGTGTGAAAGCCCTCCGGCTTTCACACTGGAGTGAATGGGGCCGGTTTTTTTCAGGCGGTATACAGGCGCTATTTTTAGCGCTTTACCGCCTGAAAACCGCCCCAGTGTGAAAGGGGCCTTAGTGAAAAGGGTCTATTACCTGTGGGACTCAATGCTGTCTCCCCAGAGCTATGTTCCCCATGGCGCAACTGACACATGGATCAAAACTTCTATCCAAAGATGTAATGGCTGTCTGCATAGGTAAGCTATAATAAGCCCCAGGGTTTGCTAAATTTGCTGCCGATTTAACGCATTTAGCTTGACCTGTGCTCGAGCACAGAAGACAGTGACCGTACCTTTTGAGAAACTCCCCTAAGCCAGAGTTTCCCTTTTTGTGGCTCCAGATAGATTATGTTCAGTAACCAAAATGTGGATCCTATAAGTGTGTTTTAATGTGTTGATATGTTCTCAATTTGGCGCACAGCATGGCTTTTGTCAAAAGTCACAACCAAGATCAAAGTTAAAAGCTTCTCTCAGAAGTTTACTGCCGCTATGTTATCTCTGAAGTTATTGAGTCAAATCAAGTCTCATACTTCCCTTGTGAAATTATGACTAATATATTGGAATGTTTGGGGATAAATAAAGTGTTACACACCCTCTACCATCTCAGAGTAAAGGCAACGTGAAAAAGGTTAATGGGATAATAAAAACAAATAGACTAGCTGAGATCCGCGCTATAGCCGATTGACGGCTTCAGCGCGGATCTCATATGCCGGGACTACGTCTATTGACGTCGTCCCCTTCCCTGGCTCCCCGCGCGCTCTCGTGAGCGCGCAGCAGGGGAAAATCTGTGTTGGCCGTGTCCCCTGGACACAGCCAATCACAGATCGCTGTAAACGGCCAATCACAGCGGCCGTTTACAGCGCGATCGCCTCCTCCAATGAGAGATGATCTCAAATGTAAACATATGAGATCATCTCTCATTGCCGGCTTTCTCTCTCCTCACACCGAGACAGCGAGTGAGGAGAGAGAAGCCATCTCGTGTCAGTGAGTGTCAGTGAGTGAAATCCAATAAAAAAAAAAAAAAAAAAAAAGTGCCCAAAAAGTACCCAAAAGTGCCCAAAAGTGCCCAAAAGTGCCCACAGTCCCTATTGGTACACACAGCTAGTGCAATCTGTGCCCAGCTGTGTGCATCTGTGCCCGCCTGTGCCCGCCTGCAGCTTGAGATCAGTGCGCATCTGTGCCACTTCATCTGTGCCACCTCATCAGTGCCCATCGGTGCCACCACATCAGTGCCACCTCATCAGTGCCCATCTGTACCAATCCGTGCCCATCAGTGCCGCCTCATCAGTGCCCATCTGTGCCACATCGATCAGTGCCCATCTGTGCCACATCGATCAGTGCCCATCTGTGCCACCTCAACTGTGCCCATCTGTGCCACCTCAACTGTGCCCATCTGTGCCACCTCAACTGTGCCCATCTGTGCCACCTCAACTGTGCCCATCTGTGCCACCTCAACAGTGTCCATCTGTGCAATCAGTACTCAGTACACATCTGTGCAATCAATCAGTGCACATCTGTGCCGACTCATCAGTGCCTATCAGTGCCCACCTGTGCCACCGCATCAGTGCATATCTGTGCCCACCTGTGCCGCCTCATTAGTACAAATCTGTGCCCACCTGTGCCACCTCATTAGTGCCTATCTGTGCCCACCTGTGCCGCCTCATCAGATCACATCTGCGCTGCAAAAATGTCTAAAAGATCTTATTCCGCCGAGGAGGCATACCAAATTCTTTCCACGCCCGACGAGAGCTACGGGGAGCTCTCTATGTCGGATTCCATTTCCAATTCCGGTTCCGAATCTGACCCGAATTATGATCCAGTCCTCAGTAGCGAAACACTGAGTGACTACTCAGAGGATGAAGTTGCTCGGCCCGCCAAACGAAGGCGTTCTAGTGAGGCAGTGCCATCTACCAGCACCGCAGTGCCATCTACCAGCACCGCAGTGCCATCTACCAGCACCGCAGTGCCACCTACCAGCACCGCAGTGCCATCTACCAGCACCGCAGTGCCACCTACCAGCACCGCAGTGCCATCTACCAGCACCGCAGTGCAAAGTCCAAGTACCAGTGGGGTGTCACCTCAGCCCCAAAGGGTTAGGACCCGATCCAGCCTTCCCTATGCCCTTCAGTACCCTTTGTGGCTTCCTCCTAATTCAGGAGAAGCCAACATTCCCCCTTTCACTGCCCAGCCAGGAGTCCAGGTGGACACGGAGAATTTTAGCCCAATCGATTTTTTTCATTTAATTTTTACGGAGGATTTGTTAGGATCAATCGTGGCCCAGTGTAATCTTTATGCCCAACAATTTATTTTGAAAAACCCAACTTCATATTATGCCCGTCCCTATGAATGGAGAGACCTAACGGTGGAGGAGTTCAAGCTTTTTTTAGGCCTCACACTCAATATGGGACTCGACAAAAAAAATCAAGTGCGTACCTATTGGTCAACCAACCCCCTCCACCACATGCCGCTCTACTCCGCTGTAATGTCCAGATCCAGGTATCAAATGATAATGAGGTTCCTACATTTCAGTGACAATTCCCAGTGCCCTCCCCGAAATGACCCAAAATACGACAGACTTTACAAAATTCGGCCACTTATAAATACATTTTCCCAAGCATTCTCCCAGCTTTTTACCCCGGACCAACATATATGTGTGGATGAGTCCCTCATAAAATTTTGCGGCAGGCTTAAAATTAAGCAATATATCCCCAGCAAAAGGGCCCGCTACGGGGTGAAGTTATACAAATTGTGTGAACGAGCCACAGGGTACACATATTCATTTATAGTGTACGAAGGGAAGGACACCCAGCTGCAGCCCCCTAATTGCCCGGATTACTTAGGATGCGGCGGGAAAGTTGTTTGGGACCTTGCCTACCCCCTACTGGATAAAGGATACCACCTGTATGTAGATAACTTCTACACATCCCTGCCCCTGTTCCACAACCTCCACCGGATGAAGACGCCAGCATGTGGCACTGTAAAGAAAAATCGGAAGGGCTTTCCTCAAAGTCTTGTGAACAAGACTTTGAGAAAAGGAGAAGCGGCAAGTTTGCGGAATAAGGAGATTCTGGCAGTGAAGTGGAGGGACAGAAGGGATGTATACATGTTGTCTTCTATCCACAACGATACGTTCGTGGAGATCCCCAGAAGGAGTGGCCCCATAAACAAACCAAAATGCATCTACGACTACAATTTGTTCATGGGGGGAGTCGACTATAATGATCAAATGATGCAACCGTACCTTGCCATAAGAAGGACATGCTACTGGTACAAAAAAGTTGCCATCTATCTTTTTCAATTGGCCTTATACAATACATTTGTACTTTACCGCAAATCCACCCAAAACCCCAAACGCTTCTTTGGCTACCAGGAGGAAGTTTTCACCGCCCTTATATTCCCAAACGGCCCACCAGTAAATATCAGATCAGATGTTGTTAGTCGACTCTCCGAGCGCCACTTTCCTGATAAGATCCCTCCCAAACCAACAGGACAAAGACGTCAAAAAAGATGTAAGGTGTGTACCAAAGCAGGAGTCAGAAGAGACACATCTTACTATTGTGCAGAATGTCCTTCCCAACCAGGCCTCTGCATAGGTGACTGTTTTCGCCGTTACCATTCTTCAGTAAATTTTTAGTTCCTCCCTTTACACACCGTCACACCCCTTATGCCACTGCCTGCTCTGTAAATGACCCTGGCTTGTTATACGACCATGCTTCTGCCTGCCGATTCTGTACCTACCTCTGCCTGATCTGGAACTGACCCTGGCTTGTTATACGACCATGCTTCTGCCTAACGATTCTGTACCTACCTCTGCCTGATCTGGAACTGACCCTGGCTTGTTATACGACCATGCTTCTGCCTAACGATTCTGTACCTACCTCTGCCTGATCTGGAACTGACCTTGGACTGTTTGACCATGATATTTGCCTGCCTCTTGGACTGATCTTGTACCCTGCTACTGGACTAGTGGGATTCAACACAGGGGTCTCACATATGTGAGGGGCTCCAGAAATGTTTTTCTGGATGAAGAAAACAATTTTTTTGTTTTCTCAATCCTAGATTAGGGTCTGGAGGCTCGGAGGCTTCAAAGAGATTTGGGTGGGAGAAGCCTCTACCCCTGTCCCCTTCTGTCCTGAACGAGGCCCTACTTGCACTGCCTGCTGCCTGTAGGACTTACTGCCGCCATGCCTCTGTCTGTCGCACTAACCACACCACATGGACCTGCCTACTACCAGGACCAATATTTTTGGCACTGCTGACAATATCTCTGCACTGACCCTGGACTGTATATGAACAGTATCCCTGCCTGCTGCCTGAAAAATTGTGTTCGCTGTTGCTGACCAAGTCCCTGCCTGCTGCCTGGACCAGTGCTATCCTCCTGTGGACAACTGCGCTACTACAACCACAGGTAAGCTTTTGTTTACCCTTTTCTCAGCATAATGTATTTTGGGGTGTAATTCTTGGTATGTGCATGCTATGTGTCCCTTTAACACCTGACAGTGTTCCTTGCATGTTGGGCCTCTGCATGTGGCCAGGCTGTGTGAAAGTCTCACACATGTGGTATCGCCATACTCAGGAGGAGTAGCAGAATGCATTTTGGGGTGTTATTTTTGCTATGTAAATGCTATGTGTTGGAAATATCTTATAAACCGACAACTTTGTGTAAAAAAAAATGCGTTTTTATTTTTTTCCACATTTTCCCAAAACTTCTGGAAAAAAATGAACCGTTCAAAAGACTCATTATGCCTCATAGATTATACGTTGGGGTGTTAGCTTTCCAAAATGGGGTCATTTTATGGGCGTTTCCATTGTCCTGGTGCTCCAGGGCCTTCAAAAGTGTAATAGGTGGTTGAGAAATGAAATGTGCGATTTATGCTCCTAGAATGCCTGAAGGTGATACTTCAATGTTAAGCCTTTGTATGTGGTCAAGCTGTATAAAAGTCTCACACATGTGGTATCGTTATACTCAGGAGGAGTAGCAGAATGTATTTTGGGGTGTTATTTTTGCTATGTAAATGCTATGTGTTGGAAATATCTTATAAACCGACAACTTTGTGTAAAAAAAAATGCGTTTTTATTTTTTTCCACATTTTCCCAAAACTTCTGGAAAAAAATGAACCGTTCAAAAGACTCATTATGCCTCATAGATTATACGTTGGGGTGTTAGCTTTCCAAAATGGGGTCATTTTATGGGCGTTTCCATTGTCCTGGTGCTCCAGGGCCTTCAAAAGTGTAATAGGTGGTTGAGAAATGAAATGTGCGATTTATGCTCCTAGAATGCCTGAAGGTGATACTTCAATGTTAAGCCTTTGTATGTGGTCAAGCTGTATAAAAGTCTCACACATGTGGTATCGTTATACTCAGGAGGAGTAGCAGAATGTATTTTGGGGTGTTATTTTTGCTATGTAAATGCTATGTGTTGGAAATATCTTATAAACTGACAACTTTGTGTAAAAAAAAAAGCGTTTTTATTTTTTTCCACATTTTCCCAAAACTTCTGGAAAAAAATGAACCGTTCAAAAGACTCATTATGCCTCATAGATTATACGTTGGGGTGTTAGCTTTCCAAAATGGGGTCATTTTATGGGCGTTTCCATTGTCCTGGTGCTCCAGGGCCTTCAAAAGTGTAATAGGTGGTTGAGAAATGAAATGTGCGATTTATGCTCCTAGAATGCCTGAAGGTGATACTTCAATGTTAAGCCTTTGTATGTGGTCAAGCTGTATAAAAGTCTCACACATGTGGTATCGTTATACTCAGGAGGAGTAGCAGAATGTATTTTGGGGTGTTATTTTTGCTATGTAAATGCTATGTGTTGGAAATATCTTATAAACCGACAACTTTGTGTAAAAAAAAAAATGCGTTTTTATTTTTTTCCACATTTTCCCAAAACTTCTGGAAAAAAATGAACCGTTCAAAAGACTCATTATGCCTCATAGATTATACGTTGGGGTGTTAGCTTTCCAAAATGGGGTCATTTTATGGGCGTTTCCATTGTCCTGGTGCTCCAGGGCCTTCAAAAGTGTAATAGGTGGTTGAGAAATGAAATGTGCGATTTATGCTCCTAGAATGCCTGAAGGTGATACTTCAATGTTAAGCCTTTGTATGTGGTCAAGCTGTATAAAAGTCTCACACATGTGGTATCGTTATACTCAGGAGGAGTAGCAGAATGTATTTTGGGGTGTTATTTTTGCTATGTAAATGCTATGTGTTGGAAATATCTTATAAACCGACAACTTTGTGTAAAAAAAAATGCGTTTTTATTTTTTTCCACATTTTCCCAAAACTTCTGGAAAAAAATGAACCGTTCAAAAGACTCATTATGCCTCATAGATTATACGTTGGGGTGTTAGCTTTCCAAAATGGGGTCATTTTATGGGCGTTTCCATTGTCCTGGTGCTCCAGGGCCTTCAAAAGTGTAATAGGTGGTTGAGAAATGAAATGTGTGATTTATGCTCCTAGAACACCTGATGGTGCTCCCTGCATGTTGGGCCACTGTATGTGGCCAGGTAGTGAAAAAGTCTCACACATGTGGTATCGTAATACTCAGGAGGAGCGGCAGAATGTATTTTGGGGTGTGATTTGTGGTATGCACATTCCATGTGAGAGAAATAAGCTATTACAATGACAATTTTGTGAAAAAAAATTAAAATTAAATAAAATCTTAATTTTGCAAAGAATTGTGGGAAAAAAATGACAACTTCAAATAACTCACCATGCCCCTTACTAAATACCCTGGAATGTCTACTTTCCAAAAAGGGGTCATTTGGGGGGCATTTATACTCTCCTGGCTTGTTAGGGTCTCAAGAAATGAGATAAGCCTCAGTACATCAGACATAATCTTTTTTTTATGATTTGCACCATAGCTTGTAGACTCTATAACTTTCACACAGACCACATAATATCCACAAATTTGGGTTATTTTTACCAAAGATATGTAGCAGTATAAATTGTGGCCAAAATTTATGAAGAAAAATTTCAAATTTGCAAAATTTTATCACAGAAACAAAGAAAAATTCATTTTTTTTCAAAATTTTCGGTCTTTTTTCATTTATAGCGCAAAAAATAAAAAGCCCAGAGGTGATCAAATACCACCAAAAGAAAGCTCTGTTTGTGGGAAAAAAAAGGACAAAAAAATCATTTGAGTACAGTGTTGCATGACTGAGTAATTGTCATTCAAAGTGTGAGAGCACTGAAAGCTGAAAATTGGTCTGGTCACGAGGGGGGTTTAAGTGCAAAGTAATCAGGTGGTTAAATGGGTTCTACTACACAATGACCACAGGTAAATATTGTGACAGAATGAAGGTGGACTCAATGCCAGAACTATGTGAGTATACAGCAGAGGAGGGACTGGGTGGCACAGATCAGCACCATTGAAGTGGGGTGAAAGGTTGAGGAAATGTTAAGTAAATGCTGTTTTGAAAGTTTTAATATTTTTTTAAAACAGAACTCCTGCCTCAATAGGTGTGGTTTCTCTGAGCTGCAAATGGAGGGAAGATGGTGAATATGTTGTCCCTGGGTCTGTCCAAGAACTTTGAGAGCTGGAGAAAAGGAGAAATGGCCTGTGCATACATCCGAGAATGGTGAATAAATGGGTACTCCGCTACAGTAGTTTGCACAAGAAAGATAAGATTGTTTTTATTTCCAGTTCATCTGACAGGAAGTGACAAGTGCACTACATTTCTGACAAGATAAACAGGTATTTACTGTACTTGCCAAAAAATTTCTTAGCTTGAAAACTGAAAACAAATGCAGCCACCACAACTACTGACTGGTAAGCTGCAATATACATGGTGGATTATTTACTAAAGGCAAATACACTTTGTACTACAAGTGCAAACTACAAAATGCAAAGTGCACTTGAAATTGCACTGAAAGTGCACTTGGAAGTGCAGTCGCTGTAGATCCGAGGGGGGACATGCAAGAAAAAAAAAATCACCATTTTAGCTTGCAGATAATTGGATAATAAAATCAGCAGAGCCTCCCCTCCTTTCAGATCTACCCCTCAGATTTACAGCCACTGCACTTCCAAGTGCACTTTCAGTGCAATTTCAAGTGCACTTTGCACTTGTAGTTTGCACTTGTAGTGCAAAGTGGATTTGCCTTTCATAAACAACCCCCATTGCATTCTTGGGTTCAGCTATCCTTTAAATTCCATGGCAAGATGGCAGGTAAGACAGCAAACATACATAGATTTCAACAGCGGGGTTGATTTAGTAAGGGGAAAAACACTGCGAAGTTGCTCCAGAGCTTAGTAAATGAGCAGAAACTCTGCTGACTTCCATCATTCAATTAT
>JAQSEC010002583.1:0-11164 GCA_028564925.1 Lithobates sylvaticus
GTCATTCATATCCACCCCCCCCATGTATAGGTTATACTCGTGGATACATTTTGGCTTCTGGACGGCGCCTCTTCTTCTCTGCAGTTCCACCAAGGTGTCGTTGTGTATTGTGGAAAGGATGTAGACGTCTCTTTTTTTGTCTCGCCACTTCAGCGCTAGTACCTCTTCAGTCCGCATACTGGCCTTTTCACCCGTCTTCAAGTTCTTGGTGACCAATGTCTGTCGGAAGCCTTTGCGGTTGGTCCGCGCTGTCCCACAGGTCACAGTCTGCTTTAGGTAGAGATGGCGGGAGACTTGTGTAGAAATTGTCTACATATAGGTGATAACCTTTCCCAAGCAGTGGTTGGATCAGCTGCCAGACAATTTTGCCACTTGTTCCCATGTAGGTAGGGCATCCAGGGGGGTTTAGCTTTTTGTCTTTTCCCTCATAAATTATGAAATCAGTGTAGGCCGTGGCCCTGTCACACGCCTTATAAAATTTTACCCCACGTCTGGCTCGTTTACTGGGCATGTATTGTTGGATTCCAAGTCTTCCAGTGAAGTGTAATAGTGACTCATCTACACAGATATTTTTATCTGGGGTAAACAGTCGTTTGAAGCTGGCGCAAAAAAAAAAATTGATTAGGGGCCGAATTTTGAATAATTTATCATAACTGGGATGATTTCGAGGGAGGCATTGGGCATTGTTATTGAAATGTAAAAATCGCATTATCATTTCATAACGGGTTCTGGGCATCATTGATGAATAGATCGGCATGTGGTGGATATGTAGGGTAGACCAGTAGGAATGGAGTTCATTTTTTTTTTGTCATCCCCATGTTGAGGGTTAGGCCAAGGAAAATTTTAAATTCTTCAATGGTGAGGGGTTTCCAAACAAAAGGGCGGGCATAGGAAGAACTTGGATTGTTGGCTATATGTTGGCTGGCATATAGATTACATTGCTCCACAATGTAGGTTAGGAGATCATTGGGAAAAAATAAGTGAAAATAATAAAGTGGGGTTACATTTTCCATCCGTATCTGAGGGCCTGGCTGGGCTGTAAAAAGGGGAATTACAGGTTCTACTGACGTATCGGGCAGCCATGTTGGATACAGTAGAACATCTGGAAGGGTAGTACTGCCTCGTTGATGTGATGCTCCATTGCTAGCATCTGGCCTATCTTCTAGGAAGGTTGCCAAACTGCTGGTGGATGGCTGCCTATCCCGGAGTGCTGCGCTGCTGGTGGATGCCTGCATATCATCCTGGAGTGCTGTGCTGCTGGTGGATGCCTGCATATCATCCTGGAGTGCTGCGCTGCTGGTGGATGCCTGCGCCTGCTCATTTCTCCTGCTTCTCTTTGTTAGGATTCTATCATCCTCTGTTTCCATCTCGGAGCCACTGCTGTCCACTGGCTCATAGTCGCTATCCGAGTCTGACAGAGAGAGTTCCCCGCTACTCTCGTCTGACATACTTTGGAGTATCTGGCAAGCCTCCTCTGCGCTGTATGACCTTTTAGTCATGTTGACTGGCAGATGCGACTGATGGCGGGCAGATGCGACTGATGGCGGGTGTCAGATGCGACTGATGGCGGGTGTCAGATGCGACTGATGGCGGGCGGACAGATGCGACTGATGGCGGGCGGACAGATGCGACTGATGGCGGGCGGACAGATGCGCCTGATGGCGGGCGGACAGATGTGCCTGATGGCGGGCGGACAGATGTGCCTGATGGGGGGCGGACAGATGTGCCTGATGGCGGGCGGACAGATGTGCCTGATGGTGGCGGGCTGATGTGTTTGGTGGCGGGCGGCTGATGGCCGGAAGATTTGCGGATTATGGCGGGCAGATGTGCCGGATGATGGCGGGCAGCTGTGCCGGATGATGGCGGGCAGCTGTGCCGGATGATGGCGGGCAGATGTGCCGGATGATGGCGGGCAGATGTGCCGGATGATGGCGGGCAGATGTGCCGGATGATGGCGGACAGATGTGCCGGATGATGGCGGACAGATGGACACTGTGTTTTGGGGACACTGTGTTTTGGGGACACTGTGTTTTGGGGACACTGTGTTTTGGGGACACTAGCTAGGTGATCAGTGGGTTAACAGCAGACAAACAGCTATATAACTCACTGATCTCCTGGCTGCAGCACAGATCTCTCTTCCTCTCCTCACTGACAGGCTCTGTGTGAGGAGAGGAAGAGATGAGAGCAGTTACAACTGCTCTCTATTTACATTACATGACGACTGTGATTGGACACAGTCGTCATGTGATCAGGAGGGCCAATCAGATGGCCCTCCTGTCTCACACTGCTCAGCTGTCTCTGGGGGACACAGGCAGCTCGGGATCGCGCCGCTGCGCGGGCACGCAGCGGCGCGATCTCCTGTCATCTGCCGCCCTTCCCCCTTTGTTGACATTGCGATGGCTGTGATTAGACACAGCCATCGCATGGATCAGGAGGGCAAATACATTGCCCACCTGCCGTGCCGAGACGCGGCGTGTGCGGGGGACACGCGCGCATCGGGATCGCGCGGATGCGCGGGAGCGCGCCCGCGCGATCCCGCTACTTCTGAAGGACGTTCCGGAACGTCCAGTCAGAAGTAGACGGCTCCCACCCGGCCGTATATGTGCAGTGGCCGGGTGGGAAGTGGTTAACATCAAACCTACACAGTCCCTGTCTTGTTTGCACCACCTGTATACTGCTGAGTATATAGGGCCTGGGGGCCCCACGCCTTTCCTTTTTTTAATTTGGGTACGGGGTTCCCCTTAATATCCATACAAGACCCAAAGGGGCTAGTAATGGGCGGGGGGGTACCCATGCCATTTTTCTCAACGATTTTCATCCATATTGCCGGGACCAGACATTACATTAACACTGCAAGCAATTTGAAATGACTATTTTTCCATTATAAATGTAATTTTATGCAGGGACTGTTCTAAACACAGAAAACATGCGCCACTTCACAGGCATACTATAGACACCCCCAGGCACGATATTTAAAGGAAATTTTTACTTTTTTGTTCACTTTAAGCGTCATTAAAATCAGTGCTCCCGAAAAGAAATCAGTTTTTAAAACTTTTTTTTGCATTGATACATGTCCCTTGGGGCAGGACCCGGATCCACAAACCCTTTTTAGGACAATAACTTGCATATTAGCCTTTAAAATTAGCACTTTTGATTTTGAACGTTCAAGTCCCATAGACTTTAATGGGGTTTCAAAAGTTCACAGGAATTTTCGGTCCGTTCGCAGGTTCTGGTGCCAACCGAACCAGGGGGTTGTTCGGCTCATCCCTAGTTCTTACCATCATCTACCCAACTGCTCCAATACATTACGCTCATTTAATACTAAATGGTTATGTGTCTATTTCCAATATTAGCTCACCAATAAGTTAAAGGTATATATGCTTGTGTCTTTATAATTGCTTGCAGTGACTTTCATCCAACCAGGTGTGTTAGAGGGGCTAAGGGTCATTCTTGGAGTAGAGGTGTAGAACAGAGGACCCAAATTACTAAGCAGCTCCTTCACGGTAAGCGCTACACAATCCATAATGATGGCATCCCTATTCTGATACACCTGATATTATTTAACATCCAAGAAAAATGACAGAGCTTAAAAATGACTGGGAGGTCCAGTATCTCTTAAACTCTACTTGAGTAAAAACAGCAATGACTGTATATATACATAATATAAAACCCTCAAGAATGTTAAAACAATAATTGATACAGAAATAACAGTGCTAAAGGAAAAGCTGAGGAATCAATGCAAAGAATCAATTGCTTGTATATATTTATAAAAGGCAATTTCTATTCTGATCAGATTAAACTAATTACTCAATTTACATAATGGAACAAGTCTCCAATGACCACTTTCACCTGACCTTTTGAGCCTAGAAGTTATTGATTTGGTTAAAAAAAAGTTTTCTCTTAAATCGTTTCTTTCCCTTTCTATAAGTACAGCTTAGATATATTCATGTTATTTTATTTTTGATAGAGAGAGAAAGACAAGTAAAGGTATTGAAAAGTTACTGACTGGAACTATTGACTAATGACTGGAGAATATAAATGTCATTATTGTTTGTCAATGTGTGCAATTTAGGTGGCATTGATCCCATACTGGAAAACAACTGCACACTTAAAAATATATATTCATCAAACGGACTATCCCAAATGACCCCTTTTTCTACTTTCCAGTTATGGTTTGGGTCTTCTCCTGCTACCAGAAAACTGACAGGGATGCAGTTGTCTTCAGTATACAGAGTGGTATGCTAAGGCACAACTCACTAATACACTAGGAGCCCTGCAGATCACTTGAAAAGCATGGTATGCGTGCCATATAGTAATTTCATTGTACTCAATTTTAAAATGCATGCAGAGGATGAAATGCCCTACTATTGAAAAATAAATAAGGCAATAAAAAATGTTTAGAAAAAAAATGGTAACGTTCCGCACGTTATATACAACCTGTAAGACATCAACTTGTTCAGGACACAAAAGGCTCAATTCACAAACCTTTAACACAAAGATTGGAAATTCGGCCAGCAAAAGACAGATGAGAGCTTTTGGTCAGAAAATGCGACCGTGTGTATGCTCCATCGAACTTTTGCTGGCCGAATTCCCGCCAGCAAAAGATTGACAGCAGGTTCTCAATTTTTCGGTCGGAAAAAAGTTTTGATCGGAAATTCTGATTGTCTGTAGCAATTCTGACGCGCAAAATTCCTACGCATGCTTGGAAACAATTCGACACATGCTCGGAAGCATTGAACTTAATTTTCTCGGGTCGTCGTAGTGTTGTACGTCACCGCGTTCTTGACGGTCGAAAGTTCAGCGAACTTTTGTGTGACCGTGTGTATGCAAGCCAAGCTTGAGTGGAATTTTGTCAGAAAAAACATCCAATATTTTTCAGACGGAAATTCCGCTCGTTCCGCTCGCATAAGTCATGTGACTGTAATTTTCAAATATCTTTGGACATCATCTAAAAACAGTGTTCACTTTTTTTAAAAATAAGTATGCTTATCCTGGTATGTTAGCTTTGTTAATTGAGCCTTTTGGCAACATGGTGAACTGCAAACCACTTCTAATGATGAGGGATTTTATAAGGATTTAGGCATCCCATAGATGGGTCTTTTTTTTTTTCTTCATTCAACCATTAAGTTGAACAAAAAAAAAGACTACTTTCCCCATCTACAGTTCTACACACTCAATGTAGATGGGGGAATCCACCCCACTGAGTCTTTGTATTCTGACAGCGGGAGGAGACTTTCAGAAAACACTGATCAGTGTTCCAGGTTTTCCGGTGGTGCTGATTGATCAGGGAAGATCGCACAGGGCAGGCGTGCAAAAGAAAATCCATAGATCGACTTCTGTACAGCCTCCCTGTCCATTTATGAATTGAATTTCGACCGGTCCCTGCTGAACCTGCTGAATTTTGATCTGTTTATGGCCGGCTTAATTTTGCTGATAATCTTCCAAATCTAGCCCTGTAATCTGTTCATTTTTAATCTAGTCTATTACGCTTATTTTTACTTCATTAAAGTCCTTTTACAGTCAAAACATTTTACTTTAAGAGAGAGAGTGGAGAAAATGAATGACCTCTCTGAGGTTTTTTTTGTCGCCAGTGTCATTAAGCATATTTACCTTCACTTTCTTTCGAAACAGGAAGCAATGGGAAATCTCTCCATTGTTAAGCACAGACTGCAATAAAGCACTCTTTTAAGGAAAAATTTAATTGTCAACATCGTCGTATGTAAGCCTAGCCAAGTCCTTTCTCAAATTGACTTACAGTGGTGTGAAAAAGTGTTTGCCCCCATCCTCATTTCCTGTTCCTTTGCATGTTTGTCACACTTAAGTGTTTCGGAACATCAAACCAATTTAAACAATAGTCAAGGATAACACAAGTAAACACAAAATGCAATTTGTAAATGAAGGTGTTTATTATTAAAGGTGAAAAAAAATCCAAACCATCATGGCCCTGTGTGAAAAAGTGATTGCCCCCTAAACCTAATAACTGGTTGGGCCACCCTTAGCAGCAACAACTGCAACCAAGCATTTGCGATAACGTGCAATGAGGCTTTTACAGCGTCCTGGAGGAATTTTGGCCCACTCATCTTTGCAGAATTGTCCTAATTCAGTTACATTAGAGGGTTTTCGAGCATGAACGGCCTTTTTAAGGTCATACCACAACATCTCAATTGGATTCAGGTCAGGACTTTGGCTAGGCCACTCCAAAGTCTTCATTTTGCTTTTCTTCAGCCATTCGGTGGTGGACTTGCTGGTGTGTTTAGGATCATTGTCCTGCTGCAGAACCCAAGTTCGTTTCAGCTTGAGTACACAAACAGATGGTCGGACATTCTCCTTCAGGATCTCTTGGTAGACAGCAGAATTCATAGTTCCTTTTATCACGGCAAGTCTTCCAGGTCCTGAAGCAGCAAAACAGCCCCAGACCATCACACTACCACCACCATATTTTACTGTTGGTATAATGTTCTTTTTCTGAAATGCAGTGTTCCTTCTACGCCAGATATACTTGGACACACACCTTCCAAAGAGTTCCACTTTTGTCTCATCGGTCCACAGAATGTTGTCCCAAAAGTCTTGGGGATCATCAAGATGGGTTGTGGAGAAATTGAGACGAGCTTTGATGTTCTTTTTGCTCAGCAGTGGTTTTCTCCTTGGAACTCTGCCATGCAGGCCATTTTTGCCCAGTCTTTTCCTGATGGTGGAGGCATGAACGCTGACCTTAACTGAGGCAAGTGAGGCCTGCAGTTCCTTGGACGTTGTTGTGGGGTCTTTTGTGACCTCTTGGATGAGTCGTCGCTGCGCTCTTGGGGTAATTTTGGCCGGCCGGCCACTCCTGGGAAGGTTCACCACTGTTCCATGTCTTCGCCATTTGTGGATAATGGCTCTCACTGTGGTTCGCTGGATTCCCAAAGCTTTGGAAATGGCTTTATAACCCTTTCCAGACTGATAGATCTCAATTACTTTCTTTCTCAATTGTTCCTGAATTTCTTTGGGTCTCGGCATGATGTGTAGCTTTTAAGGATCTTCTGGTGGACCTTACTGTGTCAAGCAGCTCCTATTTAAGTGATGCCTTGATTGTGAACAGGTGTGGCAATAATCAGGCCTGGGTGTGGCTAGAGAAATTGAACTCAGGTGTGGACAACCACAGTTATAGTATGTTTTAACAAGGGGGGCAATCACTTTTTCACACAGGGCCATGATGGTTTGGATTTTTTTTCACCTTTAATAATAAACACCTTCATTTACAAATTGCATTTTGTGTTTACTTGTGTTGTCCTTGACTATTGTTTAAATTGGTTTGATGTTCCGAAACACTTAAGTGTGACAAACATGCAAAGGAACAGGAAATGAGGAAGGGGGCAAACACTTTTTCACACCACTGTAAAAGGAGACGGGTTTACATCATGGCTGCTCAACCTGTGGCCCGCTAGCTGTTGCAGAACTACATGTCCCATCATGCCTCTGCCTTTGGGAATCATGCTTGTTTAACTGACAGCCTTGCAATGTCTCATGGAATTTGTAGTTCTGCAGCTGCTGGAGGGCCACAGGTTGAGCACTTATGGTCTACATTCATGATCTCACATACCTGGTGGAGATCAAGCTGCAGAGGGGGCTTCTCTTGCACCTATTGTTTAACAACCCTGGTAGTGGTGGCAGGAGGTGTGAGGACACAGACTGTGCACGAGGCCCAGTGTAGTGGGCAATGTCAGCTGTTGGTTGCAGGATGCAGATGACTGTGGATCACCAGATAAGGGCCAGGGACCAGAACACGGTGACACTTGATCAACAGACATGAGCATAACCAGGACACAAGCCAAAAGGTCACCAACAGCCAGGCAGTGAGGGAAAGGAACATTAGACAGAGGCAGAGTAAAGATACAAGCAGAGCAGCATGGCACAGGAACGTAAGGCATGAGCAGAGTCAGAGTACAAGCCGAGGTCACAACAGGTAAGCAGGAATCCAGAGCAACTTCATCCCTTCAGTATTGCAAAAAGACATATCGTTTTTCACCAACAATAAAACTTCTGTTGCAAGGGTTATCAGTATTTTACTTCAAGCTATGTGTAGGCCCTTGTAAAAGCAGTGAGCCAATCACACAAGCAGGAAATTAAACAGTAAATTCTGGGAGTACAGAACATTCCAGGGTTGCTAAGTTGCATGTTGGTGTCATTTGAATTCTTTGGGCATTTTAAATGATCATAGCAGATCATAACAACTACATAATGAAAGGGAAAGAACAGTACATATAACAATGATATCCTAAATAGTTTTTTAGCGTAAACCAATATATGTATATACTGTATATATTACCTTTTTTTAGCATCCAAGTACTAAGAAGTATTGCTAGCTTCTGATTCGTTGTGGCTTTCTGCTATACACTTGAACCTGCTGACTTGTGGGTGCTCAGTGAATATTAAGCAATTGCAACATGAATTCAAAAAGTAAAATTGCTATACACTTGAACCTGCTGACTTGTGGGTGCTCAGTGAATATTAATCAATTGCAACATGAATTCAAAAAGTAAAATTGGCTTTTACATTTTTTTCAATCTGCGCTCTTGCTTAGATTTACATTGGATTAATTTACTGTGAGTGGGAACTTTCCAAAGAGCTTTTTGTAACTAAGCAATTACATAATAAAGCTGACAACAGTTTTAAAAGTCTACAAACTTTTGGCAAACAAAATTCTTATTTTTACAGTGTCTCTGTGTCTTTGATTTTTTTATTCCTGGTTTTAGTCCACCCTTATTGCTGTTTTCAAAGGCAATCTTAGCAATCACGAGAAAAGTAGAATAAAGTGCTCCTTGGTTACATTTAGGCCCCTTTCACACTGGGGCACTTTGCAGGCGCTACAGCGCTAAAAATAGTGCCTGCAAAGCGCCCTAAAACAGCTGCTGCTGTGTCTCCAATGTGAAAGCCCGAGGACTTTCACACTGGAGCGGTGCGCTTGCAGGACGGTCAAAAAAGTCCTGCAAGTCACATCTTTGGAGCACTGTAGGAGCGGTGTATTTACCACTCCTAAAGCGCCCCTTAACATTGAAAACAATGTGGCAGCGCTTCAAACCCTCCCGGAAAAGCACTGATGCAGCCCCGATTTACGGGCAGTTTTAACCCTTTTTCGGCCACTAGCGGGGGTTAATACCGAATAGCGCCGCTAAAATGATGGTAAAGCGGCACTAAATATAGCGCCGCTTTACCGCTGGCACCCCCACCACGCCAGTGTGAAAGGGGCCTTAGAATTTTCAAAGCTTTAAAACAAACACTTCAATTAGGCAGACTGGAGTTCTTTTAGGAGGAAGTAAACTTCCTTTACTGCCTTTTATCTATAGGTAAGCCTAAAATAAGGCTTACCTATAGGTAGTGCAAATATCTTCTAAACATGCACAGTTTAGGAGATATTTACATTTCATGCAGCCAGTGACATCATTGGCGCATGCCTTCTGAAGGAATTGCCACCCGAGCCCTGTGCAGTAAACAGCGGCTCCCGCACACATGCATGAGAGTGATGGCATCGCGGCTCCGGCCAGTCACAGAGTCAGAGCCCACAAACCCTGAAGCAAGATGGGTGAAGATTGAAGCGGCTGCAGTGCTGACATTGTGGCTCTAGAACAGCTTTTTTTTAAGGTAAGTTTCACATAATGTGCTAGCATGCGTTGCATACTAGTGAATTATGACTTTATCTTGCAGGGAAAAAATAAACTTCCAGTGGTATACAACCGCTTTAAGGGTAAATTCCAATCAAAATGTAAAATGATGCTATGGAATGCATATAGGGGACATTTCTTTTTTTGTTTACAAACTTTTTTATTGGGTGCTAAAAATGGTACAAAAAGAGTACAAAAGTATGTTGAAACTTTAACAGTAATAAAACGTTTTGCATATGTAACATTGTATGATACAAATAATTAAGTATGAATATCTAGTTGTGGTACAAAAGTTTTGAATATGGTTTATAGTACAATATAAAGGGTAGACTGACGCTTTGTGCGTAGACATTCTCAGATTGGATTAAAAAATGATAAGGAGTGTTGAAACCAAGGATCCCATTTTTTATTATATACATGAATAGTGTTCTGAAGTGTGTGAAATATCTTTTCCATGAGATTGATGTTGTTGATTCTGGTTTTCAGATGTTCTAAAGGAATTGATTGGGATTTCCAATGATATGCAATTAACCAGTGAATTGCAACACAGATTGTATGTACTAATCTGGTGTTGTGTGTAGAGAGGCCTATGACAGGTGTAAATAAGAGACAGCAGTGTGGGGTTAGGACAATGTTGTTATTTGATATTATAGAGGCGAACCTTTCTAACTGTTTCCATATATGCGTGGTCTTATTACAGTCCCAGAATATATGGATGTATGAACCAGGGGAATCACAGCCTCTGAAGCATGTTGGTGGTGCTGTGGGGAATATGGAGTGTAGTTTGACTGGGGTATAGTACCATCTGGTGAAGAGTTTCAATGCTGTCTCCTTAACTGTAATAGATCTAGTGCATTTATGTAGGTTGTTAATACATGTATCCCAGTTTTGGACTGAGAAAGAGATATTTAATTCTTGTTCCCATTTTAGCATGTATGGTAGTTTGTTTGTTTCTGTGTTATTGATTAAGTTCGAGTAAATCTCTGATAAAAGGCCAGATTTTCTAGGGGATTTTAGACATATATTTTCGAAGAATGATGGTGAGGAAGAGCATTTCTTAGCACCTCAGTGCTTCAGTTTTTTTCCTCCAAAATTGGTGTATTGTAAAAGTCAAACTAAAGCCTTATTCTTAGTATTTTGGTGATCATGGAACACATCTGCTTGCAATCACTGTGGTTGTAAAGCTTCAATGCCTTGAAAGTGCAAAAAAAAACAAAGAAGGGCACATACCGCTACAGGCAAATCTTCAGGTCCAAATGGATATAAGGTGCAGATCCATGTCCAATGCGAATAAAATGAAGAAATGGTCGCAGTCTGAATTTCCAAAAAACTTGCTTGATGTACCTTTATTGTCATAAGTGTATCAGACAAACACAGGACAGGCAGTTGACACGTTTCACAAGCAATAGCTTGCTTGTTCACAACAAAAAATGTGTGAACAAGCAAGCTATCACTTGTGAAACGCGTCAACTGCCTGTCCTGTGTTTGTCTGATACACTTGTGACAATAAAGGTACATCAAGCAAG
>JAQSEC010001783.1:0-14814 GCA_028564925.1 Lithobates sylvaticus
TATTCCTCCACTGACACCGATGATGGGGACACTATTCCTCCCACTGACACAATGATGGGACACTATTCCTCCCACTGACACGGATGATGGGGCACTATTCCTCCCACTGAGACAATGATGGGGCACTATTCCTCCCACTGACACGGATGATGGGACACTATTCCTCCCACTGACACGGATGATGGGGCACTATTCCTCCCACTGACACGGATGATGGGACACTATTCCTCCCACTGACACGGATGATGGGACACTATTCCTCCCACTGACACGGATGATGGGACACTATTCCTCCCACTGACACGGATGATGGGACACTATTCCTCCCCCTGACACGGATGATGGGACAATATTCCTCCCACTGACACGGATGATGGGACACTATTCCTCCCACTGACACGGATGATGGGACACTATTCCTCCCACTGACACGGATGATGGGACACTATTCCTCCCACTGACACGGATGATGGGACACTATTCCTCCCACTGACACGGATGATGGGACACTATTCCTCCCACTGACACGGATGATGGGACACTATTCCTCCCACTGACACGGATGATGGGACACTATTCCTCCCACTGACACGAATGATGGGGCACTATTCCTCCCACTGACACGAATGATGGGACACTATTCCTCCCACTGACACGGATGATGGGACACTATTCCTCCCACTGACACGGATGATGGGACACTATTCCTCCCACTGACACCAATGGGGCACTATTCCTCCACTGACACCGATGATGGGCACTATTCCTCCCACTGACACTGATGATGGGACACTATTCCTCCCACTGACACGGATGATGGGACACTATTCCTCCACTGACACCGATGATGGGACACTATTCCTCCCACTGACACGAATGATGGGACACTATTCCTTCCACTGACACAGATGATGGGACACTATTCCTTCCACTGACACGAATGATGGGGCACTATTCCTCCCACTGATACCGATGATGGGACACTATTCCTTCCACTGACACCGATGATGGGACACTATTCCTCCCACTGACACCGATGATGGGACACTATTCCTTCCACTGACACCGATGATGGGACACTATTCCTTCCACTGATACCGATGATGGGACACTATTCCTTCCACTGACACGAATGATGGGACACTATTCCTTCCACTGATACAATGATGGGACACTATTCCTCCCACTGATACCAGATGATGGGGCACTATTCCTTCCACTGACACAATGATGGGACACTATTCCTTCCACTGACACAGATGATGGGACACTATTCCTTCCACTGACACAGATGATGGGACACTATTCCTTCCACTGACACCAATGATGGGACACTATTCCTTCCACTGACACAATGATGGGACACTATTCCTCCACTGACACAGATGATGGGACACTATTCCTCCCACTGACACCGATGATGGGACACTATTCCTCCCACTGACACCGATGATGGGACACTATTCCTCCCACTGACACCGATGATGGGACACTATTCCTCCACTGACACCAATGATGGGGCACTATTCCTCCACTGACACCATGATGGGGCACTATTCCTCCCACTGACACCGATGATGGGGCACTATTCCTCCCACTGACACCGATGATGGGACACTCTTCCTCCCACTGACACCAATGATGGGACACTCTTCCTCCCACTGACACCTAATGATGGGACACTATTCCTCCCACTGACACCAATGATGGGGCACTATTCCTCCCACTGACACCAATGATGGGGCACTATTCCTCCACTGACACCAATGATGGGCACTATTCCTCCCACTGACACCAATGATGGGGCACTATTCCTCCCACTGACCACCAATGATGGGGCACTATTCCTCCCACTGACACCAATGATGGGACACTCTTCCTCCCACTGACACCAATGATGGGGCACTCTTCCTCCCACTGACACCGATGATGGGGGCACTATTCCTCCCACTGACACCAATGATGGGGCACTATTCCTCCCACTGACACAATGATGGGGCACTATTCCTCCCACTGACACCAATGATGGGGCACTATTCCTCCCACTGACACCAATGATGGGGCACTATTCCTCCCACTGACACAATGATGGGGCACTAGTCCTCCCACTGCCACCAATGATGGGGCACTATTTCTCCCACTGACATCAATGATTGGGGCACTATTCCTCCCACTGACACCAATGATGGGGCACTATTCCTCCCACTGACACCAATGATGGGGCACTATTCCTCCCACTGACACCAATGATGGGCACTATTCCTCCCACTGACACCAATGATGGGGCACTATTCCTCACACTGACACCAATGATGGGGCACTATTCCTCCCACTGATACAATGATGGGGCACTATTCCTCCCACTGACACCAATGATGGGGCACTATTCCTCCCACTGATATCAATGATGAGGCACTATTCCCTCCCACTGACACCAATGATGGGGCACTATTCCTTCCACTGACACCAATGATGGGGCACTATTCCTCCCACTGTTACCAATGATGGGGCACTATTCCTCCCACTGATACCAATGATGGGGCACTATTCCTCCCACTGAGCCCAATGATGGGGCACTATTCCTCCCACTGACACCAATGATGGGGCACTATTCTCCCACTGATACCAATGATGGGCACTATTCCTCCCACTGATACCAATGATGGGGCACTATTCCTGCCACTGATACCAATGATGGGGCACTATTCCTCCCACTGATACCAATGATGGGGCACTATTCCTCCCACTGACACCAATGATGGGGCACTATTCCTCCCACTGATATCAATGATGGGGCACTATTCCTCCACTGATATCAATGATGGGGCACTATTCCTCCCACTGACACCAATGATGGGGCACTATTCCTCCCCACTGACACCAATGATGGGGCACTATTCCTCCCACTGATATCAATGATGGGGCACTATTCCTCCCACTGATACCATGATGGGGCACTATTCCTCCCACTGACACCAATGATGGGGGCACTATTCCTCCACTGATATCAATGATGGGGCACTATTCCTCCCACTGAAACCAATGATGGGGCACTATTCCTCCCACTGACACCAATGATGGGGCACTATTCCTCCCACTGACACCAATGATGGGGCACTATTCCTCCCACTGACACCAATGATGGGGCACTATTCCTCCCACTGACACCGATGATGGGACACTCTTCCTCCCACTGACACCGATGATGGGACACTCTTCCTCCCACTGACACCAATGATGGGGCACTATTCCTCCCACTGATACCAATGATGGGGCACTATTCCTCCCACTGACACCATGATGGGGCACTATTCCTCCACTGACACCAATGATGGGGCACTATTCCTCCCACTGACACCAATGATGATGGGGCACTATTCCTCCCACTGACACCGATGATGGTACACTCTTCCTCCCACTGACAACCAATGATGGGGCACTATTCTCCCACTGATACCAATGATGGGGCACTATTCCTTCCACTGATACCCAATGATGGGGCACTATTCCTCCCACTGACACCAATGATGGGGCACTATTCCTCCCACTGACACCAATGATGGGGCACTATTTCCTCCCACTGACATCAATGATGGGGCACTATTCCTCCCACTGACACCAATGGATGGGACACTATTCCTCCCACTGAAACCGATGATGGGGCACTATTCCTCCACTGACACCGATGATGGGGGCACTATTCCTCCCACTGACACCAATGATGGGTCACTCTTCCTCCCACTGACACCATGATGGGGCACTATTCTCCCACTGACACCAATGATGGGGCACTATTCCTCCCACTGATACCAATGATGGGGCACTATTCCTCCCACTGATACCAATGATGGGGCACTATACCTCCCACTGATACCAATGATGCGGGCACTATTCCTCCCACTGACACCAATGATGGGGCACTATTCCTCCACTGACACCAATGATGGGCACTATTCTCCCACTGACACCAATGATGGGGCACTATTCCTCCGACTGACACCAATGATGGTACACTATTCCTCCCACTGACACCATGATGGGGCACTATTCCTCCCACTACCAATGATGAGGCACTATTCCACCCACTGACACCAATGATGGGCACTATTCCTCCCACTGACACCAATGATGGGGCACTATTCCTCCCACTGACACCAATGATGGGGCACTATTCCTCCCACTGACACCAATGATGGGGCACTATTCCTCCAACTGATACCAATGATGGGGCACTATTCCTCACACTGACACCAATGATGGGGCCACTATTCCTCCCACTGCCACCAAATGATGGGGCACTATTCCTCCCACTGATTCCTCCCACTGACACCAATGATGGGGCACTATTCCTCCCACTGCCACCAATGATGGGGCACTATTCCTCCCACTGCCACCAATGATGGGACACTATTCCTCCCACTGACACCAATGATGGGACACTATTCTTCCCACTGACACCAATGATGGGGCACTATTCCCCCCACTGCCACCAATGATGGGGCACTATTCCTCCCACTGACACCAATGATGGGGCACTATTCCTCCCACTGACACCAATGATGGGTCACTATTCCTCCCACTGACACCAATGATGGGTCACTATTCCTCCCACTGACACCATTGATGGGACACTATTCTTCCCACTGACACCAATGATGGGGCACTATTCCTCCCTCTGAGACCAATGATGGGGCACTATTCCTCCCACTGACACCAATGATGGGTCACTATTCCTCCCACTGACACCAATGATGGGTCACTATTCCTCCCACTGACACCAATGATGGGACACTATTCTCCCACTGACACCAATGATGGGTCACTATTCCTCCCACTGATACCAACGATGGGTCACTATTCCTCCCACTGACACCAATGATGGGGACACTATTCCTCCCACTGACACCAATGATGGGGCACTATTGCTCCCACTGATACCAATGATGGGGAACTATTCCTCCCACTGCCACCAATGATGGGGCACTATTCCTCCCACTGACACAATGATGGGGCACTATTCCTCCCACTGACACCAATGATGGGGCACTATTCCTCCCACTGACACCATTGATAGGGCACTATTCCTCCCACTGATACCAATGATGGGGCACTACTTCTCCCACTGACACCAATGATGGGGCACTATTCCTCCCACTGACACCAATGATGGGGCACTATTCCTCCCACTGACACCATTGATAGGGCAATGTTACAGTTGGCAGGACATTTTCTACTCCTACCTTCCAGTCTGGCCCCTCCTAAAATCTAAAGGGCATTTAACTGGCCTTTTGTTTGGAAATCTTGGGGTCCCCGGCTCTATAACACAGCAACTGCCTTACTTTTTATCCTTGACTTCTCTAACCAATCAGCATTTTCAATCGTATAATCAAATTGATTAAAAATACATTCTGCCGAGCCCTGCCAGGGGCCACACAGGATTCCCAGGGACCACACATGATTCCCAGGGGCCACACATGATTCCCAGGGGCCACACATGATTCCCAGGGGCCACACATGATTCCCAGGGGCCACACATGATTCCCAGGGACCACACATGATTCCCAGGGACCACACATGATTCCCAGGGACCACACAGGATTCCTTTACAGCTTTATTACAATGCAGACATATTTATTTGGATAATTTGGTATCATTCAATCTTAATGAGCATCGATTATTTTTCCAGCAATATTCACCTTGAAAAACAAACATCGATCAACCTTAATGATCAGGAGGAGGAAAAGCCGGCATTGATCGATCTTAATGAGGATCTATACAGAGAAAGCAGAAGGCAAAGGACCAGCATTGCTGTAGGCCGACCTTCCCCCATTACTGACCTTCTTCTGCACTCTCTGTATAGATGTGTGAAGTTTGGTAGAGGCCGGGCTTTACATCATTGTGTCAGTGGGAGGAATAGTGCCCCATCATTGGTGTCAGTGGGAGGAACAGTGCCCCATCATTGGTGTCAGTGGGAGGAATAGTGCCCCATCATTGGTGTCAGTGGGAGGAATAGTGCCCCATCATTGGTGTCAGTGGGAGGAATAGTGCCCCATCATTGGTGTCAGTGGGAGGAATAGTGCCCCATCATTGGTATCAGTGGGAGGAATAGTGCCCCATCATTGGGATCAGTGAGAGAAATAGTGCCCCATCATTGGTGTCAGTGGAGGAATAGTGCCCCATCATTGGTGTCAGTGGGAGGAATAGTGCCCCATCATTGGTGTCAGTGGGAGGAACAGTGCCCCATCATTGGGATCAGTGAGAGGAATAGTGCCCCATCATTGGTGTCAGTGGGAGGAATAGTGCCCCATCATTGGGATCAGTGAGAGGAATAGTGCCCCATCATTGGTGTCAGTGGGAGGAATAGTGCCCCATCATTGGTGTCAGTGAGAGGAATAGTGCCCCATCATTGGTGTCAGTGGGAGGAATAGTGCCCCATCATTGGTGTCAGTGGGAGGAATAGTGCCCCATCATTGGTGTCAGTGGGAGGAATAGTGCCCCATCATTGGTGTCAGTGGGATGAATAGTGCCCCATCATTGGTGTCAGTGGGAGGAATAGTGCCCCATCATTGGTGTCAGTGGGAGGAATAGTGCCCCATCATTGGTTTCAGTGGGAGGAATAGTGCCCCATCATTGGTGTCAGTGGGAGGAATAGTGTGCCCCATCATTGGTGTCAGTGGGAGGAATAGTGCCCCATCATTGGTGTCAGTGGGAGGAATAGTGCCCCATCATTGGTGTCGGTGGGAGGAATAGTGCCCCATCATTGGTGTCGGTGGGAGGAATAGTGTCCCATCATTGGTGTCAGTGGGAGGAATAGTGCCCCATCATTGGTGTCAGTGGGAGGAATAGTGCCCCATCATTGGTGTCAGTGGGAGGAATAGTGCCCCATCATTGGTGTCAGTGGGAGGAATAGTGCCCCATCATTGGTGTCAGTGGGAGGAATAGTGCCCCATCATTGGTGTCAGTGGGAGGAATAGTGCCCCATCATTGGTATCAGTGGGAGGAATAGTGCCCCATCATTGGTGTCAGTGGGAGGAATAGTGCCCCATCATTGGTGTCAGTGTAAGTGGGAGGAATAGTGCCCCATCATTGGTGTCAGTGGGAGGAATAGTGCCCCATCATTGGTGTCAGTGGGAGGAAAGCTTAATTGAACAAGCTGAAGTCAGAAGCTGATTGGCTACTATGCACAGCTACACCGGATCCTGTGTGCTCCAGTTTGAGTAAATCCCCCCCCCCCCCCCCTATGGTTGTAGTTCCATTATTATAATGGGATGCCGAAGTCTCTGGCGTTTTCTGCTGTTTGGTGTTGGTGCCTCTGTATGGCCTTCATCGTTAGACTGGCATTTAGATCACAGTCGTCTCCTCTCTCTGCTTTGGTTGTACTCCAGAGATTGGAAAACATGGAGTGAGACAAGAGCGGCGACACAGACGGCGCCCCCGTATGGCACTCGGCTGCGTGTCGCACCTCGCCGCTCTGTTCTTACAGAGGATCCGAGTCGTCTCATTACAGAACAGCTGAGTCACAGGAGTACAAGGTGAAGAGGATCCTCATAGAGAACACAGAGCCTCTCACACACCCGTGACTCATACATGTCACCCGCTTCACCGAGTCACGACTCAACCCCCACAGAGATTATCAACTGTCACTTCTCACTTCACCCTCGTTCTGCTCCTTCAGTGAGACACGGAAAGGATCTTCAGGGTCAGACTGGGGGCTAAGAATCAGCCTCAGAGAGGAGCAAATATCCCGTGTATATCCCGTGTATATCCCGTGTATATCCCATGTATATCCCGTGTATATCCCATGTATATCCCGTGTGTATCCCGTGTGTATCCCGTGTATATCCCGTGTATATCCCGTGTATATCCCTTGTATATGCCTTGTATATGCCTTGTATATCCCGTGTGTATCCCTTGTATATCCCTTGTGTATCCCTTGTGTATCCCGTGTATATCCCGTGTATATCCCGTGTATATCCCGTGTATATACCGTGTATATCCCTTGTATATACCGTGTATATCCCTTGTATATCCCGTGTATATCCCTTGTATATCCCGTGTATATCCTGTGTATCCCATGACATGTGAAATCCTATCAATGAAAGCTGTCTATTAGCACTACTGAAGTCGCTCCGACCTTAGAAAAAGGTTCCTTCAAGGCGACTTCTATCCGACTTGTGCCCATAGACCCCCCCCCCCCCCTCATGACCAGGCCGTTTTTTTCAATACAGCACTGAGTTTTGGACATGTGCACTGCCGAAAATTTGTTAATTTTAGTTATTTATTGGTTCTTGTTTTGTTTTGTTTTTTCGGGTCATTCGTTATGAACGCAATTCGTAAATTAGAAAATTCATAAATTTGAAAATTCATAAATTTGAAAATTCATAAATTCATAAATTTGAAAATTCATAAATTCATAAATTTGAAAATTCAAAATTCATAAATTTGAAAATTCATAAATTTGAGAATATGGATATGTGCACTGACGAAAAATGTGTTCGTTTTCGGTTCATTAGTTCTTGTTTTTTTTTCTTTTCGTTTCTCGGGTCATTCGTTATGATCACAATTCTTAAATTCGAAATTTCGTAAATTAGAAAATTCAGAAATTCTAAATTTCGTAAATTAGAAAATTCAGATATTCAAAAATTCGGAAATTCGAAAATTCGAAAATTAGAAAATTCTAAAATTCATAAATTTGAGAATATGGACATGTGCACTGCCGAAAAAATTTGTTCATTTTAATTTCATTGGTTCTTGTTTTTCCCCCCCAAAAAAAACAATCAGGTCAGGTCCACGTTGATCTTTATTAAGATTTTATTAAACATGTGCAGAATGAAAAAGTTTGTTTCGATTTATTATTTACATAAATTTGTTTGGTTAAATTTGTTTCATTTGTTTAATTCTGGGATTTGTTTCGTTTTTGAATTGATTCGAATCAATTTTCGAATAGTTTTTGAATTTGAATCGTTTTTCAATTTGCAAAAAGAATAAAATAGAATAGAAAATAAGGAATAGAATATATATTAAAAAAAAAAAGAATAATTTTTTTTTTCAATTCTATTCCTATATTTTCTATTTTATTCTCTTTGGAAATTAGAAAACGTTTTCTAATCAATTTCGAATAGTTTTTGAATTTGAATCGTTTTTCAATTTGCAAAAAGAACAAAATAGAAAAGAAAATAAAGGAATAGACTATATAAAAAAAAAGAATATTTTTTTTTTTCAATTCTATTCCTATATTTTCTATTTTATTCTCTTTGGAAATTGGAAAACATTTTCTAATCAATTTCGAATAGTTTTTGAATTCGAAAAGTTTTACAATTTCCAAAAAGAATAAAATAGAAAAGAAAATAAAGGAATAGAATATAAAAAAAAAAGAATATTTTTTTTTCTATTCTATTCCTATATTTTCTATTCTATTTTATTCTCTTTGGAAATTGGAAAACGAATAGAATTGGAAAAGTATTAAAAAACGATTCAAATTTTTTTTTTTCTGTTATTTCGGATTCGTTTTAAATTCGGTAATATTCTAATTCGGAAATTCGGATGCATCCGAATTTCCGAATAAAGAAAATTTGTCCGAATTTTAATTCGTAACGAAACGAACCGCACATGTCTAGATTTTATCAGAATTTTATGAGCCTGGTGAATATGCTGAGCGGCGGAATCTTTCACTTTCCTCCCGCAGGGTGACGTTCTGCGGCTTGTGCTGTAAGAAGTACGTAGAGGCCAACATCTCCAACAAATCCCGGACCACCGTCAAATACACCATGAAGACCCTCGCCAGCAGCTCCGAGACCATCATCTTCATCTTCCTGGGCATCTCCGCCGTGGACACCTCCAAGTGGATCTGGGACTCGGCGCTGGTCCTGTCCACGCTCGTCTTTATCTTTGTCTTCAGGGCAATCGGTGAGTCCGATTCTCAAACTATTTAATATCTACAATACCTGTAGACTGCTTCATAAAATATTTTCCTAAAAGTAGATAAGCCAAGGAATAACAAAATAACAACCACTTTCAGCCCCGGACCATTTTGCTGGCTTAAGACCAGAGCACTTTTTTGCGATTCGGCACTGCGTCGATTTAACTGACAATTGCGCGGTCGTGCGACGTGGCTCCCAAACAAAACTGACGTCCTTTTTTCCCCACAAATAGAGCTTTCTTTTGGTGGTATTTGATCACCCCTGCGGTTTTTATTTTTTGCGCTATAAACAAAAAAAGAGCGACAATTTTGAAAAAAAAAACGCATTATTTTTTACTTTTTGCTATAATAAATATCCCCCAAAAATCTATAAAAAAATGTTTTTTCCCTCAGTTTAGGCCGATACATATTCTTCTACATATTTTTGGTAAAAAAAAAAATCGCAATGAGCGATTATTGATTGGTATGCGCAAAAGTAATAGCGTTTACAAAACAGGGGATAGTTTTATAGCATTTTTATTAATAATTTTTTTATTACTAGTAATGGTGGCGATCAGCGATTTTTATTGTGACTGCGACATTATGGCGGACACATCGGACATTTTTGACACATTTTTGGGACTATTGTCATTTATACAGCAATCAGTGCTATAAAAATGCACTGATTTCCAGTGTAAATGACACTGGCAGTGAAGGGGTTAACCAGGGGGTGGCAGTGTAGGGGTTAAGTGTGTCCTAGGGGCGTGTTACTAACTGTTTAGGGCGTGGATGTGTGTGACAGTCACTGATCTCTGCTCCAATCACAGGGAGCAGAGATCAGTGTCACTTGTTGCTAGGCAGAACGGGGAGATGCTGTTTACTTCCGCATCTCCCCGTGAGACGATCGCGGGTATCCCCGCGGCGATCGAGTCCGCGGGACCCACGACCGGACTCACGGAGGTCCCGACCGGCGCACATGCGATGGCACGGCAGTATATTCAAAGTGACGTACCTGTACGCCCTTATGCCTGTCCGTGCCATTCTGCAGACGTATATGTGTGTGCGCCTGTCGGGAAGCGGTTAAGCAGCGACATAAATATAATGTATATTATAGATGAATAGTTGATGTAATATCACATGCGGAGGTTATAAGGCCCTATTAGATTTGATAATGTTTTTTTCCTTTTTTTCTTTAGTAGGGTGGTATTATTATTGTATTATTCTTTGTCCATAAATGTAATTTTTTCATCGTTGCCGGTATATCTGTTATATTTGTTAAGTGAGGTTGGTTTTGATTTGGTTTATATGTTCTTTTTAAAATGGGTTTCTTTGATATTTTCTTTTTATTCCTTTTTTTTTTTCTTTTCTTTGATGTTATGGTGATGTATTGTTATAAATGGAATTCCCTTCCCGCTGCTTGTAAAAGCAATCCAGCGGCTAATTAGCTGCTTGGATTGCTTTTACAAGAAAGCAGACTATTGGCTCTAAAAATAAATAAAATAACCACTTAAAGTCCAGCGGGGTACCGTCAAGTGGATATTGAACAAAAAGCAGCTTTTGCTGCAATATTTACCTCCTCTCTGCCGGTATCCGCTGCAGGATTCCTGCTACATCCTGCTGCCACTGGGCTTCAGGGTTGAATGACACCTTGGTTTGTAAAACCCCTTCCTGTAAGCCCAGGCTGTCATGGACACACCCCCTGGAGGCAGGGCTGGTGCAAGGATTTTTGACACCCTAGGCGAAGCCTCATTTTGCCGCCTCCCTCCCCATTGGCTCAACCCCTGACTCCACCCTCTTTTCCCTGCCCATGTATACCCCACCTTTTTAATGAAGTGCCCATCAAATGCTGCCTACATCATCGAATGTTTGCTTGCTTCCATTAATTTGGGAGTCGGGACACAGACACACAGTCCTCCGCCGCCACTGTGCGAACGGAGCGGCGGCTGCCTGCTGATGCTGAGACTTAGTTGCTTGCTGCAGAGAGAAGAGAGTAGGAACACCAGTGGCCGGGTGCCCCTAGGCTGCAGCGTGCCCTAAGCGGCTGCCTAGTTTGCCTAGTGTTAGCACCGGCCCTGCCAGGAGGTACGCCATGACACCTCCCTGGGCTCGCAGCACAACTGCTCGTAATGGCGCTCACACATTGGTATGTCGGCACAGATCCATGCAGGAGGTAAGGACTGCATACTGCCAAAGAAGTATAAGCAGTGATGTCATGTGTCCAAAGAGGGGACACTTGGGGTAGGAAATTACTGAGAGGGGGGGGGCTAAATTCTCAACCCACAATTGCACTGTAACCTACATTCTATGTTAGAACTAGGAGCACACGGCTGTGCACCCTCCCAGTTCTAAGACTGCACTGTCACTGACAGCTGCTGGTTAACACTGCAGATGGGAAAGCAATCGCCCTTTGAGACAAAAACTCTAATGACAGGTTTGCTTTTTTTTTTAATTTCAGGTGTTATCCTGCAGACTTGCGTTTTAAATCACTTCAGACTCCTCCCACTGGACAAGATAGATCAGGTTGTGATGTCGTATGGCGGCCTGCGAGGGGCGGTGGCCTTCGCCCTCGTGGTCTTGTTGGACGGCAAGAAAGTCAAGGCCAAGGGATACTTTGTGGCCACAACAATCGTCGTGGTGTTTTTCACGGTGATGTTTCAGGTCAGTATACGGCTCCACATGTGTGGTGTTCTGTCTTGTGATGGCTTAACTCTGATTCTGCACGAGATGAAAAAAAAAAGTTACTTCATCCTTGGGAATATTTTGCTATGCTTAAACAATGGAGGAAAAAAATGAGGTTCGTTTAAATTAGGGCTGTTACTGATTAAAATTTTCGCGTTCGATTAATCGATATTTTTTTTAATCGATCGACTAATTTAGATTAATTATAACACACATACAGATCCAACTACTTTTAGCTGATCTCCTTGCATTGCAACTCTGCATTAGTCAGTGGTAAATGTGGTATACACTATATACAATCACCCGACACTAGTTAGTTTCCACAATCCATGACTTAACTTCACAGTTCACACAAATAAGTTTTAAATTCAAACTGTAGCACTGATGTAAGTAATTTTTTTTTCCACAGTAGCATGACAATCCCTCCACCTCCGGTCTAACTAATCGCTCTCACCTTATGGCATGGACCCCTGTGCAAACAGGTGGTCATGCAAGCGGGTATCAAAAGGGTATAACACGGACCATAAACTTCTCTCACGTCTCCTTAGATCTCAGCAAGGACGCAGGTCATGGGAGAAAGAAAAGATCTAAGTGCTCACCGCTTAAGTATAAGATTTCATTTTTGTGTTCAAACACAAACTACTCACATAAAGATGATAAAAACGCAGCATGTAAAGCCGACAATCGTGTTAGTTCCGTAGGGCAGCAGTCGGTGACGTCATGCGTAGCTCCTCCCCCTGTACGCGTTACATTCAATCAGAACTTCAACGTCACAGGACTCCTCCCCCTTCCCTTCGTTAGAGGCACTTGGGGAAGGGGGGGAGGAATCCGGTGACGTCGATGTCTGTGACGTCACCGGATCTCCGACGGAACTCCCTGAAGACTCGGAAGCCGGCGGAGAGGTGAGTACTGATCAAAAGAATTTTGATCTATCAAAAAAATGTATTGATTAATCGAGGAATTAATCTTTAATTTCCACAGCCCTAATTTAAATGATATTCCTGTAGGCCCAGGGGTAGGCAACCTGGGGCCCTCTAGCTGTTGCAGAACTACAAGTCCCATCATGCTCTGGGAGTAATTGTAACTTGCCGGCCTTGCAATGCCTCATGGGAAATGTAGTTTCCGCAACAGCTGGAGGGCCCCAGGTTGCCTACCCCTGCTGTGGGCCATGGGTGGGCAGCTAAGTGTATTTTATTAAATAAAGATAGGAGTGCAGCGCTGGATAATAATACTAATAATAAAGGTGAATATGATGGATAGGATTGCAATGTGTACAATATGGTTACAATGTGTCATTAGTAATCAAAATGATGTGCAAATAAAAACATACAATAAAAAATAGTCCATATGTGATTATTGCATTAGCAGCAAAAACATGCTTTTAAACACAGAAAAAGTGTAACAGAAAGTCCATAAGTGAAGATATCCAATGAAAAGTTTCCAATGGGAAACCCTGGGTATATAGTTCCACCACATGTGCTGCCCGTCACCTTTCAATAAACAACGAAGGCTTACCAGAAAGCCAGCGACTGCCCTTACTCAGGGGGGGTCAAATAAGGCTTAGTAGAACAGCAGGAACGCGGTACCCCTGATGACGTCAGTTGTGACGAAACGGTCGTAGGGTCGTCACTTATTATTATGCATTATTATATTATACACGATTTATATAGCGCCAACAGTTTACGCAGCGCTTTACAATGTATAGGGGGGACAACACAATTACAGTACAATACAAAAGGTACAGGAGGGCCCGGCTCATAGAGCTTACATTCTAAAGGGAGGGGGTGGTGGTACAAAAGGTAATAGCTGCTGAGAATGATTTGATGGGGGTGGCTCGGGGACCGTTGTTGTTAGGTGGGTGTGGGATAGGCTTCCCTGAATAAATACGTTTTCAGGGACCTCTTAAAGGTGAACAGGGTAGGGGCTGATACACGCACTGCGCATGCGCGAACCGTCTTTATAGATGCCAGCCGGCCACCTGTGAGGGAAGTCTGTGAGATCTTAGCAGCGTTCCTGCTGTTATACTAAACCTTGTTTGACCCCCCCCCCCCCCCCGAGTAAGGGGGCGGTCGCTGGCTTTCTGGAAAGCCTTCATTGTTTCACTGTTCTGTGTTTAAATTTTTGCTGCTAATGCAGTAATCACATATGGACTATTTTTTATTCTATGTTTTTATTTGCACATAATTTTGATTACTAATGACACATTGTAACCATATTGTACATATTGTAATCCTATA
>JAQSEC010003117.1:0-10964 GCA_028564925.1 Lithobates sylvaticus
GGCGCTCACGCGGGGGGGGAGGGGGCGTCCGTCCTTCCATGCCGTTGTTCGTCGGTTGTGGGGGGGGGGGAGCCATCTGACTAGGCTGTCGCCGCCGCTTGCCTGTTAGGGGGGGGGGGTTCGGCCGCCGCCGACTCCTCTCTCCATTGCAGGTACACGAGGGACATGTTTGCCTGGTGCGGGGGTGTTCGGCCGCTGGCCGACTACTCTCCCCTTACACTTTCTCCATGCACATATCTGCTTAGTGCGGTGTCATGCAGCATACCGTTTTCTGTCATTTGTCGAAGTTTGCTTGAGTTTTCTGTTTTCCCTGGAGGCAGCCTGTTGAAAGTGCACTTCACTGCAGCATGTGTCAAAGAAACTTTCTACATACAAATCCTTCTCCACGGGCCGCCCGATTTCTCTCGGCATTCCACCAGGGGGAGGTAAATCGACCGCCGCCAGCTCCTTTGCCCTTGTCATAGCATTTTTCTGCCCGGCGTTTCTGTCATAGCGTTTTCTGCCCGGCGTTTCTGTCATAGCGTTTTCTGCCCGGCGTTTCTGTCATAGCGTTTTCTGCCCGGCGTTTCTGTCATAGCGTTTTCTGCCCGGCGTTTCTGTCATAGCGGTTCTGCTCGGCATTGCTGTCATAGCGTTTTTCTGCCCGGCGTTTCTGTCATAGTGTTTCTGCCCGGCATTGCTGTTATAGCGTTTCTGCCCAGGATTGCTGTCATAGCGTTTCGGCCCGGCATTGCTGTCATAGCGTTTCTGCCCGGAATTTCTGTCATTGCATTTCTGTCACAGCGTTTTTCTGCCCCGGCATCACTGTTTTAGCGTTCTCCCCCAGCATTCTGTCATGGCTTTGCTGCCTCAGCGTTTGTGGTCCAGGATTTCTGTAATTGCATTCTGCCTCAGCGTTCAGTCTCAGCGTGTTTCGGTCATTTGCGTTTCTGCCCAGGTTTCTGTCATGGCTTTTCTGCCCCAGCGTTCAGTCTCAGCGTGTTTCGGTCATTTGCGTTTCTGCCCAGGTTTCTGTCATGGCTTTTCTGCCCCAGCATTCAGTCTCAGCGTGTTTCGGTCATTTGCGTTTTTGCCCAGGTTTCTGTCATGGCTTTTCTGCCCCAGCGTTCTGTCAGCATTCTGCACCAGGATTTCTGCCGTTGCATTTCTGCCTCAGCATTTCAGTCTCAGGGTTTCTGTCATTCCACTTCTGGCATAGCGTTTGGCCCAGGATTTCTGTCATGGCATTCTGCCACAGAATTTCTGTCATTTTGTTTCTGCCCCTGGATTTCTGTCATTGCGTTTCTGCCTCAGCGTTCAGTCTGAGCGTATTTTCTGTCATTTTGCTCTTCTGCTCCTGGATTTCTGTCATTTCATTCTGCTCCTGGATTTCTGTCATTGCGTTTCTGCCCCTGGATTTCTGTCATTGCGTTTCTGCCCCTGGATTTCTGTCATTTCATTCTGCTCCTGGATTTCTGTCATTGCGTTTCTGCCCCTGGATTTCTGTCATTGCGTTTCTGCCCCTGGATTTCTGTCTTTGCGTTTCTGCCCCTGGATTTCTGTCTTTGCGTTTCTGCCCCTGGATTTCTGTCATTGCGTTTCTGCCCCTGGATTTCTGTCATTGCGTTTCTGCCCCTGGATTTCTGTCATTGCGTTTCTGCCCCTGGATTTATGTCATTGCGTTTCTGCCCCTGGATTTATGTCATTGCGTTTCTGCCCCTGGATTTTGTCATTGCGTTTCTGCCCCTGGATTTATGTCATTGCGTTTCTGCCCCTTGATTTATGTCATTGCGTTTCTGCCCCTGGATTTATGTCATTGCGTTTTCTGCCCCTGGATTTCTGTCTTTGCGTTTTCTGCCCCTGGATTTCTGTCTTTGCGTTTCTTTGCGTTTCTGCCCCTGGATTTCTGTCATTGCGTTTCTGCCCCTGGATTTCTGTCTTTGCGTTTCTGCCCCTGGATTTCTGTCTTTGCGTTTCTGCCCCTGGATTTCTGTCATTGCGTTTCTGCCCCTGGATTTCTGTCATTTCGTCTCTGCCTCAGTGTTCAGTCTCAGCGTATTTTTCTGTCATTTGCGTTTTGTCATGGCATTTCTGCATCAGCTTTCTGTCATAGCAGTCTGCCCCAGGATTGCTGTCATTGCATTTCAGTCTCAGCATTTGTCATCGCGTTCCTGCCCCTGGTTTTCTGTCATGGCATTTCTGCCTCAACGTTCTGTCATAGCTTTGCCCAGGATTCTGTCATTGCGTTTCTGCCCCTGAATTTCTGTCATTGCGTTTTTCTGCCCCTGGATTCATGTCATTGTGTTTCTGCCCCTGGATTCATGCCATTGCATTTCTGCCTCAACATTCAGCTTCAGCATTTGTCACCACGTTTCTACCTCAGCATTTCTGTCACCACGGTTGCCTCAGCAGCAGTTCTGTCATCACGTTTCTGCCTCACCGTTTCCGTCATTTCATTTCCGTCATTTAGTTTCCGTCATTTCGTTGCCGCCCTGGCATTTCTGTCATTGTGTTTCAGCCTCAGTGTTTCTCAGCCTCAGCGTTTCTCAGAGGGGCGTTGTTCACCCATGGCATACTCCGGTAGCTGTTTTGTATGTTGGTTGTCATGTCTCATCGTATCTGTGTTCATGTTGTATCTGGGTCAGTTAGTTAGGGCTCACACGTCAGGATCTGTCACGTCTACATACGGGCTGAGGTTTCGTTTGTTAAATTGATTGTTGTCCTCAATCTTCTCGCCCGTATACCACACGTCATACGATGCATGTTCATTCACCACACTCATACGACTACCCACCACTGTCCGTGGGTACACCAGCCCTGAGTTCTTAAGTCAATTACCTGTCTCTGCGCTGCAGGTTACTCGGGCTCATTCACCACTCACACGAGGAGGGGGGGGGGGGTCCATCGTCAGTTTCATCACGCACAGTGGTCTCGACATTTCTGCTCATGTTTCTCATTCGTAGGTAGGCACAGAGGGGTGTTGTTGTTCTCATGTCTGGTTGTCTGTCATTTCTCCAGTTTGTGTTCTCAGGTTGGGCCATCTTGGCTGCAGCACGACGCGTTCGTATCAGGTGGGACCAGTGTTTTGTGTCTGGCATGATTGCTCCATGTTGGCGATGCTCATTGCCATAGCGCCTACCCCATCACATCCATCAGGCATCCAGGTTTTTTGCACTCCTGTCAGGGGTATTTTTGCCCTCTCTTTCTCACATCCTCATACCATAGTAGGGGTAGGCCAGGGGTTGGGGGGGGATTTCACTGAGCTACTTCGCTGGTGTCCATGCTTCTCGGCCATCATTTTGCAGGGGTTCCTCGGGCCAGCCCTTGCTTCCTTTTCCCTACGTATCCTCTCATGCACAAGCAGTTTATTCGCATGTCTGGGTTGTCTTGGGCATCAGGCTCATTCCATCCTTCACAGGACGTTCAGGTGGGTTCTGCGTAGCTTCGCAGGTTCTTCAGGGGGTTCCTTTTCATCACCAAGTCAGGAGTCAGTGGGTTCTCCTGTCACAACGGATACTTACCGGTTACTCACTGTTGCCATCCGGGCGCACGTTAGTCTACATGTTGGATCATTACCTTCCCTTCTTCACCTAAATCTTGTGTCTTTTTGCCCTCTTTTCAGGCATACCGACCAGCCAGGCCATGGCACACCTCAGGCCTTGGTTCTTAGGAATATCGCATTTCCCACTTGAAGACTCCGATTACAAGTGTTAAGGCTGGCCGAAGGGCCAGCCTGTATATGTGGGAGGAGTCGGAGAGACTATTTAAGCCTCCTCCTCTTCTAGGGCCTGGGTCGTCGGCGTTCTGGGTTCCCACCCTCCCATTCCCCCAGCCTTTCATACTTATAGTACTTCTCATTCTTACATCAAGGGTATGCCCTCTTTTCAGGCATACCGACCAGCCAGGCCATGGCACACCTCAGGCCTTGGTTCTTAGGAATATCGCATTTCCCACTTGAAGACTCCGATTACAATAGTTATACATATACATGGTCTACTGGTTACATGTGTTGAATTCCTCTGAGATCCATGCCTCATTAATTTTTATAAATGTGAGGTAGTCAACACTAGGCGAGTACGCTTATCGGTCACGATCCCCCCTGCTGCGCTGAACGTACTTTTGGACAGGACACTGGATGAGGGGCAAGCCAACAGTTCCATTGTAGATTGTGCAAGCTCTGGCCAGAGGTCAAGCCTGCCCACCCAGTAGTCCAGGGGTTTATCACTTCTCAGAGCGTCTACATCGGCCGTTAACGCAATGTAGTCAGACACCTGTCGGTCTAGGCGTTCCCTGATGCTGGATCCGGATGACACCTGTTTATGGGTAGGCTGAAAGAATGATCTCATATCAGAAGTGACCAACACATCTTCAAACCGCCCTCTTCTTGCAGGTGCTGTTGGATTGGTACCCGCAACTCTTTCTCTGGGAGTGGAAATTCCTCTGCCAGCGCACGCAAAAGCAGAATGCAGCATTTTTCTAAGCAAGGCCTGGAAGTGCTCCATTCTGACAGCCCTCTGTGATGGTGGTAACATTTCTGCCATTTTTTGTTTGTACCAGGGGTCTAAGTACGTTTCCTTGACCTTTATGCTTTTTATACAGGGGTCCCTGTTAAAACACTGGAGCATGAAGGCCCCCATTTGCACTAAACTGGAAGCGGTGTGGAGGCCTGGCTTCTGCTCATCCTCCAGAATAATGTTGTCCTCCTCGTTCTCCTCCCCCCATCCACGGACAACAGCAGGGATCCCAGAAAGGTTTAAAGCATGCTCTTCTTGCTCCTCCTCATCCGCCCTGGCACCATTCTCCTCTGACTCCTCTTCAGACTCCTGTTGTTGACTTGTCTCAGATAGAGTAGCCCCCCCTGGGAATTCATCCAGCATTGCGACTTCCTCATCTTCCTGCTCCTGCTCCTCGACGGCTTGATCAATGACACAAAGCAATGCACGCTCCATAAAGAAGGCTGGCTGCGACTGACCAATTTGGTGATCTCATCAAATGGCCGCAGAAGTCTGCATGCATCGCGCATGAGCAGCCACTGGCGCGGTGAAAAAAAACAAGCCCCCAGAACCTGTTCTGCCGCAGAGTTCGTACAGGTAGTCGTTAACTGCACGTTTCTGCTGCAGCAGCCGATCAAGCATATACAAGGTTGAGTTCCATCGCGTCGGGCAATCACAAATAAGACGTTTGACCAGCCTGTGGCCAATTATAGCTCAGGGTGTTTAGTACACGCCCCACACTATATAAGGCCGACGCGCTGGCAGCCTTGTGTAGTGTGTTCCGGCATTGAGGGATAGAGGATTGATAGGCAGGGACAGTCTAAACTATTTTTCAATCATTTCTGGAAAGAGTAGGAAAAGAGGAAAAATAGGCAGGGATAGTGTGTTCTTCTCAGGCATTTGCGTGTGGGGAAAGTGTAGGGAAAGAGGAATAATAGGCAGGGATAGTGTGTTCTTCTCAGGCATTTGCGTGTGGGGAAAGTGCTGTTCTCTACCAATACAGCTATCTGCAGGAGTTAGTGTGTATGCTGTGTGAGTCTAGCACAGCACAGTATACAACCTGAACCTGTATCTGCCCTTCTGCCCTGTTGTCATCTAATCCAGCCATCTGCAGGAGTTAGTAATTATGTTGTGTGAGTGCAGCACAGTATACAAGCTGAACCTGTATCTATCCTTCTGCCCTGGTTTCATCTAATCCAGCCATCTGCAGGAGTTAGTAATTGTGTTGTGTGAGTGCAGCACAGCACAGTATACAACCTGAACCTGTATCTGCCCTTCTGCCCTGTTGTCATCTAATCCAGCCAGCTTCAGGAGTTAGTAATTGTGTTGTGTGAGTGCAGCACAGCACAGTATACAACCTGAACCTGTATCTGCCCTTCTGCCCTGTTGTCATCTAATCCAGCCATCTTCAGGAGTTAGTAATTGTGTTGTGTGAGTGCAGCACAGCGCAGTATACAACCTGAACCTGTATCTGCCCTTCTGTCCTGTTGTCATCTAATCCAGCCATCTGCAGAAGTTAGTAATTGTGTTGTGTGAGTGCAGCACAGCACAGTATACAACTTGAACCTGTATCTGCCCTTCTGCCCTGTTGTCATCTAATCCAGCCATCTGCAGGAGTTAGTAATTGTGTTGTGTGAGTGCAGCACACATGGGTGTCCGCAGCAGGGGGCAAGGGGGGTCAAGTGCCCCCCCCCCCCCTGGAATCAGCAAGGTGTCCGCACAGGACAAGTGGGTGGCCGTTAGACTTTTTTCTGAGTCTGCTGACTGCTGCCGCTCTCTGACATGATCTGACTCAGACTCACTTGCTTGGCTGCTCGGCTCCGCCTCCAGTCCCTACCCCACTGTGTAGAGAGAGTCTAGAACAGTGATGGCGAACCTTTTTGAGCCCGAGTGCCCAAACTGAAATAAATACATTGGTTTTGTGTTGCAAAGTGCCAACACTTCGCGAGAGAGGGGGCTGAGCGAGAGAGAGGGGGGCTGAGCGAGAGAGAGAGGGGGGTTGTGAGAGAGAGAGGGGTGTGAGAGAGAGAGAGGGGAGAGGGAGAGAGGGGGTGAGAGAGAGAGGACAGTGAGAGTGAGGGGTGTGAGAGAGATGCTGAGAGGGAGGGGGGCTGAGAGAGAGGGGGGGCAGAGAGAGAGGGGTGTGAGAGATATGCTGAAAGAGAGAGGGAACAGAGAGAGAGAGAGGGGCTGAGAGAGAGGGAAGCAGGACAGAGAGAAAGAGAGAGAGAGGGGGATGTGAGATATGCTGAGAGAGAGGGGGAACAGAGAGAGGGAGGGGGGCTGAGAGAGAGGGAGGGGGCTGAGGGAGAGGGGCTGAGAGAGAGAGGAAGATGGGACAGAGAGAGAGAGGGAGAGGGGACAGAGAGAGAGAGAGGGTGTGAGAAAGATGCTGAGAGAGAGGTGAGCTGAGAGAGAGAGGAGGAACAGAGAGAGGGAGGGGGACAGACAGAGAGAGAGAGAGAGAGGGAACAGAGAAAGAGAAGAGGGACAGAGAGAGAGGGGTGCGATAGAGATGCTGAGAGAGTGGTGAGCTGAGAGAGAGGGGGGACACAAAGAGAGGGGACGCAAAAAGGGGCTGAGAGGACAGAGAGACCTCTAGCTCTGTCCTTCACCCTCTCGTGTGCCCACAGAGATGGCTCTGCGTGCCAGCTGTGGCACGTGTGCCATAGGTTCACGTGTTTCTCAAACCTTTGCATGCTTGCGCTTTTTGTGATTATGTCTAAGCCCCACCCATTCATTACATCGTTAAAAAGTGGCAGAGCATGAGTGACCTTAAAATGATGCCCCCCCTGAAAAAAGTTCTGCGGACGCCCATGGCAGCACAGCACAGTATACAACTTGGACCCGTATCTGCCCTTCTGCCCTGTTGTCATCTGATCCAGCTGTAGAATGTGATACAATATTAATAACTAATATTATATCATATATGTATAATTGTCAAGTCCCTATAATGTTGTTAGTCTGTAAAAACTATGAGCGCATGCTACTGTTAAAATGACCTTTGGCCCCACAAAAGAGGCATAGGCCCAGAGTTCTGCGACTAGCGCGTTCTTCGGGAGATAACTTGGTGCAGCCCAACTGCATAGGTTCCTCAGCAGGCAGGGGGTGCTCATAGGATCGAAGAGAGGGGACTGGGAGCTCAGGCTGACTAAAGAACGGGGAGTGCTGGAGTCTTTTTTCCAGGGCCCTCTCCTGAAAGCGAATATCGATCTGGTTACACAAGGTGATGACACTGTCCAGATCAGCAGGAAGGGATCTTCCTGCTAATTCATCCTTCACTCGATCAGAGAGGCCTTGTAAAAAGGTTGCAACTAGGGCCTCATTTTTCAAGCTTAATTCAGCTGTGAGGATACGGAACTGAAGAGCGTACCATCACACAGAAGCGGACTCTTGGCGGAGACGTAAAAGAGCGCTAGCTGCTGAGGAGACACGACCCGGTTCCTCGAAGATATTCCGAAAAAGTTTCAAGAAATCAGACAGGCTAGAAACCACTGGATCATTCAGTTCCCACAGAGGGGCAGCCCAAGCTAGCGCCTCGCCTGACAGGAGGGATATAATATATGCTACTTTCGCCCGATCGGACGGGAAGTTTTGGGGCTGAAGTTCAAAATGAATTGTGCACTGGCTAAGGAACCCCCTGCAAGCCTTGGAGTCCCCAGAGAAATGGGCCGGAGCTGGTAGTTTTAATGAATGTGTGGCTGCGACTGATGCGAAAGGTGCAGCAGCAGATAGCGGTTGAGGTTGTTGAATCGGGGGTCCTAATGAGGCCTGAACCTGTTCAAAACGGGATGCCAAATCCTGAAGGAATCGCATTACCTGGGTCTGATGCGATTCTTGGGTCTCAAGTCTGCGAACCAAGCCCTGCAATGGATCATCTGCGGGTAGCGGCACATCAGCTGGGTCCATGGCTGATCAAACTGTCAGGTCACCTGAGACCAGGTGACAGGTGCAGGAATCGGAAGTGCACCGCTAGGTAGTGGACCTTAGGACTGACTGCTGCGGATTGTACCCAGGGAGATTCAGGACACAGGTCTACTGGATCACTAACAAAGATCCCAGTGGGAGCTAGAGCATAGATTCGCCAGGGCGTGGAGTCTAAGAGCCAGCAGGTGTTCGCCAGAGCCTCTAGTGGTGAGGATGGACTTCGCTGCAGTTTGGCTCCAGGTCGCGACCCCCAGGGTCTCACAGCTCACAGTAGACTACAGGAGAAGGAAGCAGCAGGCTGGAACGACAAGGATAGTAAGGGGATAAGGCAGAGGTCAGGGTAACTAGCAGACAGGAACAACAGAGTACACGCCAAAGGTTCAGGGTCACAGGCAGACAGGGATGGTCGGGGACATGCCAAAGGGTCAAGGTCACAAGCAGACAGGAATCGTTGAGAACACGCCAAGGTCGGTAACGGAGACAAACATAAAGCACACGGCAAGCAGGAAGACGAACACACCATGGATACACAATGGTTGATCAGCACCACTGGCTTGCAGTGCAAGGCTAATATAGGTACCCCTGATAGGGCCTGGGGTGGAGCCATGCTTAGAGGAGAGGTTATAAAAACCACCAGGTGAGAGTGGCTGGCCTCTTAGTCTGAACACATGGAGGAGAGGTAAGCAAACAGGGGAAGATTACTGCATAACCGTGACACTTATAAGACTGTTATGTGTATTACATTGTCACTATTTTGTGTAGACTGAAATCTAATAGCACCATGTTTGGCAATGAACAGTTTAATGGCTTCCATTGATATGCTAATTAGCAAGCCCTCTACACTGGAGCTGTGAAGCCTGTTTTTGCAACAGTTGGTTACAGTGCAACACAGATAAACAGATAAGGCTATTCAAAGGTGTATCTTGTACTCTAGCTTGTAGTCCCACAAAAGCCTACAAAAAAAAAAAAAATATATAAAATCCGTTTAAACCACTTTCAGACCGGACCAATTTGCAGCCAAAGGACCAGGCCCCTTTATTGCGATTCGGCACTGCGTCGCTTTAACTGACAATTGCGCGGGGTCGTGCGACGTGGCTCCCAAACAAAATTGACGTCCTTTTTTTTCCCACAAATAGAGCTTTCTTTTGGTGGTATTTGATCGCCCCTGCGGTTTTTATTTTTTGCGCTATAAACAAAAATAGAGCGACAATTTTGAAAAAAATGCATTATTTTTTATTTTTTGCTATAATAAATATCCCCCAAAAATATATAAAAAAACATTTTTTTTTCCTCAGTTTAGGCCGATACGTATTTCTTCTACATATTTTTTTTGGTAAAAAAAAATCGCAAAAAGCGATTATTGATCGGTTTTGCGCAGAAGTTATAGCGTTTACAAGATAGGGGATAGTTTTTATAGCATTTTTATTAATAATTTTTTTTTTATTTATTAATGGCGGAGATCTGCGATTTTTTTGTGACTGCGACATTATGGCGGACACATCGGACATTTTTGACACATTTTTGGGACCATTGTCATTTTTTACAGCAATTAATGCATTAAAATGCATTGATTTCTGTATAAATGACACTGGCAGTTTAGGGTTTAACCACAAGGTGGCAGTGTAGGGGTTAAGTAGGCCTAGGGGTGTATTTTTTTACTGTGGGGGGGCGTGGCTGTCAGCTAGTGAATGCTGATCTCTGCTCCAATCACAGGGAGCAGAGATCGGCGTCACTAGTTGCTAGGCAGAACGGGAGATGCTGTTTATCTCGGCATCTCCCCGTTCAGCCGCCCGTGAGACGATCGCGGGAGTCCCCGCGGCGATCGAGTCCGCGGGACCGCGGCCGGACTCACGGGGTCCCGACCGGCGCGGGAGCGCGCCGCTCCCGGCGAGCTCCCGATGGCACGGACAGGCAAAAGGAGGGACGTATATATATACGCCCTCCTGCCTGTACGTGCCATTCTGTCGACGTATATCGTCGTGCGCCGGTCGGCAAGTGGTTAACGAAACGTTTCAAAAACAAAAGTGCTAATTACAACGGCCAATATGCATGTTAATGTCATAAAACAGGTTTGGGGACCCGTGTCCTGCCCCAGGGGACATATATCAATGCAAAAAAACTTTTAAAACTAACGTTTTTTCTGGAGCAGTCATTTTAATGAAGCATAAAGTGAAAAAAAAAGTGAAATTTTCCTTTAAATATGGTACCTGGGGGGTGTCTAAAGTATGCCTGTGAAGTGGCATGTGTTTCCCGTGTTTAGAACTGTCCCTGCACAACATGACATTTGTAAAGGAAAAAAAGAAGCCATTTAAAACCCACATTAGCGGCTTAAAATGTCCAATGTCCCTTAGTCCTGGCTCGCCATATGGGCCAAGAAAAACCTTTGAGAAAAAATGGCATGGCTACCCCATCACCCCCCCACGCCATCACCCCCCCCCCTACCCCAGCCGCCCCATTGTGGTTCTTGTAATGGATAATTAAGTGGTGACCCCGCACCCACAAATAAAACCCTAATACCTACACCCCCATATACATCTTGAACAGCACTATAATAGGGGGAAAAAA
>JAQSEC010000605.1:0-11169 GCA_028564925.1 Lithobates sylvaticus
GTATGATAATAAAAAGGTTGATTGCTGACCAGGAACCACAAGGGGCTTGATTGGCTGATCGCAATATTTTCAAATTGCACCCGAAATTTCATCGCTGTGCATTTTGCAGATGATGGTGTTCTGCACTCGCTCTAAGGATCGCTATCTGGTGATTGGCTGATAAAAATAATTCGACGCTTGGAAAATGGAAATGTACAACTCTCTCCGGGGAGACAATAATTGTCTTCTGTAATAATGAATGAGAAGAATTGAAGAAGAGAGTGTAGATGTGCTGATGGGAAGGTGTAACGATGTGATCGATATGTGTGTGTGTGAGGGGTTGGAGAAAGTTGTAGAGAGATTCCTGTATAGATGGGGAGAAGAAATGTTTTCTTCCTACAAAGAATGAATAGTGATGTGAATTTCTAACTAGTCTTTTGTATGATTTATACACCGAGCGAGAAAGGGGAAAAGTGGGGGTGATCCCGGGGATCTGTGACAGGAGGGGGGGAAGACTTTCTATTTATCTTAAACAGATTTTCTTTCCCCATCTCCTAAAATATGAGGGAAGTATGGAGATAGGAAGAAAAATCTTTCTAGGAACCGAGATGGGAAGAGAATCTTTCAGGAACCGGAAAATCGGAAGAGAAAAGACTCCTTCCCAGGGAGAAGTGAGAATTTTTACTTTGAAATGGTTCTTAGAATTGTAGGGGTCCGATCGCAGAAGGGTGAGAAGAATAAAGTAAATGTGATGGGGGGGGGGGGGGGGGGGGGGTAGACATGTGGTGGGAATTTTTGTATGATGTAGTGGTGTTTGAGATAGTATGGACTCTTTGTTAGGAGGATGTTGGTGGCCCCCGAAAAGAGCCGTTGTGTTGGGGGGGGGGGGGTTTTATTATGCCCTCCCTCTGTGGAGGCAGCGTGCCACCGGATGTCTTTGGACATGATGTTGGGCATCTGTTTGTGGGAGCTTTCCCTCCGGGGGACTTACGAGGTTAAATTCTTGCCATACAGCGTTAACCCGGGCTCCATGTCTTGTGCCGGGCCTCCAGAGCTATCTTCTGCTCTTTTACTAGCCCTTTACTAGCTCTTGCCCGGGCTTCTTCTCTCTGTCCGGTGTCTTGTGCCGGTCCTCCACATCTATCTTCTGCTCTTGACCGGTCTTCTCTGTTCTTCTCTTTTCTCTATCCGTTTCTTGTGCCGGCCTCCAGAGCTATCTTCTGCTCTTTTACTAGCCCATTTACTAGCTCTTGCCCGGCTTTTTTCCCTCTTCCTTTTCCCCTCTGTCCGGTGTCTTGTGCCGGTCCTCCACATCAAATCTTCGCTCTTGCTAGCTCTTGACCGGCCCTTCTCTGTTTTTTTTTTTCTTTCTATCAGTTGTCTTGTGCCGGGCTTCCAGAGCTATCTTCTGCTTTTTTACTAGCTCTATTACTAGCTCTTGCCCGGGTCTCCGTTGGCTCCTTCCTTCTTCCTCCCCTTCTTCTTCCATGTTGACCCGACGCTCTCTCCCGCTGTAATGGGGTTTGTGAGCGTGCGCAACTACTTATATAGGCAGGGGGCGGGGCCACCGGGTGATGTCACTCGGCGACCCCCCCCCATTCATGACATCACCACCCGGGGCATGCCGGGACATTGATGCCATAAAGGGGGCGGGGGTCACTGGAAGACATCAGGCGGTGACCCTTCCCCCATGTCTATATAAGTCGTTGCCATGCCGCACAGTGGCATTTTTTATTCCATGTGAATGGGTAGGGGGGATCTGGGGCCCTTCATTTGTATGCCGTCACTACGTGTCCTAAAATTTTCCTTAACAGTCCCCACAGTAACTGTATGCCTTCCATTACATGTCCTATAACATACTACTGTCCTTACAATATGTCTGGATGGGAGGGAAGCAGGAGACGTACAGTATAAAACACGGCTTCTCACACCCCTGTTCTCACATCCCCCTGTACGCGGGATATGAGGCTTGAAATTCTCCTCCTTTCCCGGTCACTTGGGAGAAGGAAAAGGGTGTGCACTGCATGCTGCAGGAGGTCAAAGGCCCACACATGGGACTAATACATCTCTTCTTTCAGCTCCTCAATTTCCATCCATTCTGGATTCATTTTAGATTGTCCTTATTACCCTGCCAGCAGCTTTTTATGGCGGGACATTGTGGAAACTGTCCACCTCATTTTTTTTAACATTGATTTTTTTTTTTTTTTTTTTTAAGCCCATCTGACAGTAAACCAAAACATTCTCGTTGCAGTGGAGCTCTCCCCCGCACTGCAAGGGTTAGCGCAAAATTCAGGCTAGGGGAGAGTAAAAAACTTCTGCTTACCCCATTCCCACTCCCCCGATCTTCTAGCAATCCTCTTTCACCCCCACAGATCTGTCTGTCTGAAAATTATTCACAACTTTTCCCTCCCAGGTGTGTCGCATGCCTTTGTCCCCCACCACACACTGTGTGGCTCTATCCTCTCATCTTTATGTCACTGTTGGGGTCCTCTTTGAAACAGATTTTGGAGGATGAAACCACAGCAATGACAGGAGACAAGGCATTCCCAACAATCCTGCCAGTGTGTTGAAGACTGAAGAGTCTTGCATAAGCTGCAGAGCTGCAATTAGAGAAAGTAGAAGCCACAGGTCACTGAGAGCAAAGTTATAATTTCTCTTTATGTCCACTATAATGGCTGTCATCTTTCTTGTCTTTAACCCACTTTAGCTTCAGTAGGTTTACCCCCCTCTCTAATGACCAGGCATATTTTTTATGCAATACGACACTGCGGTTTCTGCTTAACTGACAATTGCACGATGTCATAAGCATCACAGTACCGAGAGAAGATATAGACTAGACATCATCTTTTTTTATGTGATTCTCTTTAATTTTTTACCCACAAATAGAAGCTTTCTTTGGTGTCTTAGCAGAAACACAAGATCTCTGTCCTATGCTTATACTGAGCACAATCGCGTGATAAATAATTGCCTTCTTAATTACATAGGCAGACACGTGCCATTCTGGGCTCTCTCTACAAAGATCAATGGGTTCTCTGCCGGACTCCGCTCGATTGGCGTTCCTCCAGATGTGCCCAGATCACAGTGGGAGGCGTTGGGTCTCAGGCGGGCACAACGGCCACAGGAGCCGATGTAAAAAAATAAAAATCGACGAACAAGTTTTTTTGAGAGTTTTGCACTTTCAAGAGGCCGCCCTGAGAAAAAGCAGTTTTATTAGTACATGGAGCCGGTCCCCTTCATCGTTTCTTAGAATCATATGTGTATTTAAAACAACAATGGTATTTGGAATAGCGCCAAGAACCTAATGTCACCAAAGGAAGTGACGATTACAGGAGTTTCCACAATCCTTGAGTTTTGTCACGCAGGGCACTAGAAAGTGAAGAGGTCCCTTCCTGATTGGACAACAGTAAACAAAATCGAAAGTCAAAAAAAAAATAAAAAAATCTAACCCTAATTTACACTTTAGACCACCCCGGCCCGTGGGCCATTACAGTTAAGAGATATCTGTAACATAGCAAATGGCAGGTCACATACATTAATTACATACATGTACCGAAATTTGGCCTTCTCTGGGTTGCAACCTTCTAAAACTTGAGGTCTCTGCTCTGGTAAAATTCAAACGTGGTGTTTCCTGTGAGCTGGGTGAATGTTGGGCCAGTGGAGTCCATCTCACGTCCTCACCTCCAATTATTAAGCCCATGGGCAGTGGGGTGAAATGTCGAATGGGGGCGTGGCTTTGGGATGAAGTTTAGCTCAGGCTGCATTCACCTATTCTCTAAAGACTTTGTCTAGGTGTGCAGTAGTTTGGGGAACTTTTGCCTCAATGCCTATCCAATAACAAAATATGTCTACACCCACCATTTTATTCTCTCTAGGGGCCGTCTGCTTCAACCACTTGCGTACTGGCCGCACCGAGTGGGTAGTAGTACTGCTGCAACTGGCGGTGCCGGGATGTGCTCCCAATCAATGTACCTGGTCTGCTGTGATCTGGATCTTCCGCCTGTATGGGGTCGCACTCTCTAGTATATAACATTCGCACACGTGGCGCGCCTCGTTGCCCGCTGTGAGATCAGGAAGTTGGTTAACTGCAGCAACTCACTAGATCTAGCACTCATGACTAATCCATTTGATTGTTTCCGTACAACAGGCAGAACAGATGAGCTGCCTATGTAAAAGAAACAAGGCAGATTGACCTTTTACTCTCAGTAAAGAAGGCAAGATCCAGTATCCTGTGCCCCCCTGTCTTATGCAGGAATCTGTGTCCTCTCTCCTCACCGCATTCCCCTACCTCCCCCACAAAAGATTTGTTGTTTTGGGGGAGGGGGAGGGCCACTTCCCTTATTAACAAGGGAGCCCCCCCCCCACTCACCAACACGCACATCACTGCGCACAAACACGCAAACACATGAACACACTCACGTGGCATAGGGGCACACGAGTTAGAACAAGCACGTTGATGGCCAGGTCATTTCTAGGTTTTTTACCACTTTCTTCGAACGGTGCGACGAACGACATGTACGTGCCGAAGTTTTGAAGAGTGATATCTCGTTGAATTTGGCAGCAGCTGGACTGCCTTCACATGACCGAAGATAACCATCTCTCTTAGTCGCGCCGTGTCGTGGCATATGGCGTCCGATAATGGTTTGGTCATCGCGGCGGATTTGGCCGCGAGAGTCACCGTTATAAAGTGGCGGAAGATTGCGCCCCACCCTCCCTCTTAATGTGGCGCTCTCCCCATCCCGCGCCGTCCGCCGCATACCAGAACCGTCGGCAGTGAGGCGCGAAGTAGCGATGCTGGTCCTTTCCCCTGATGTTGCATAGAGATGAGGAGACGCACAAGATGGCTCAGCTCACTCATCTGTTATACCATAGGATGGGCAGAAGCGATGATTGTCAAAAACGTTTCACTTTCCCGCCATTCATACCTCTTAAAGAGAGGAATTTACAAATGTCATTTTTTTGACATTACCATTTTTTTTTTTTTTTTGTTAAATTTGGACGCCAAATAAAAGATCTGAGGACTTGGGGCGCATGCGCGACGCGAAAGAGGAAGGACGCTTAGACTGAGAGCTCCGTGACGAGCGGAGACCGGAACGCTTCCCCGGGGCTAAACCCACAACTTTTTTGGCAACTTTCTTCTCCGCACCCCCGGCGGAACACTCAGCGCATGCCGGGACCCAAAAAATCGCCGCAGTACACCGGCCCAAAAGTCTCTAACGACATATCTGCTGAGAGTGCGGGAACAGAGCGGGATGTCTCAAAATGGCGCCCAGAAGACACAGGCACGCACACCGCCTCATGCTGCAGCCTCATCCCCGGCGCACTCCATGGCTGAAAGTGAGTACTCTGTGCAACTTACGAAGTCTGACTTAGACGAAAGCCTGACCCAGATGTATGATAAATTAGCCCAGAAGTTCCAGTCCGAACTGCATAAAGCCACAAACACCCTCTCCCTAGAGATAGCGGCCCTGGGTAACAGAACAGACCTCCTTGAGACCAAGCATGACGAGTTGTCACTGGTCTGCTCGGACTTAGGGAAAGATCATGAGGCCCTGTCTGAGACTGTCTCACAACTCCTAGCACACATCGAAGATTTGGACAACAGAAACAGGCGCAACAATCTGAGGGTGCGGGGGGTCCCTGAGACTGTTACTGAGCTGGTGCCAGCGGTGCAAAAACTATTTCAATCCCTTCTGCCAGAGGCCTCTATGGCGGCCTTCGCTTGCGACAGGATTCACAGGGCGCTACGTCCCCCCCCCCCTCCCCCCCCCGACAAGCCACCCAGGGACATTGTGCTTTGCCTCAAGGACTTCCTAGTTAAGGAAGATATCCTAAGAGCTTCCAGGACCACGCAAAACCTGAGACTGGATAATGCGCCAATACAGATCTACCCAGACATTTCACCCACCACCCTGGATAAGCGTAGACGCATGAAAGAGGTTACCACGGTGCTACAATCAGCCAGGATTCGTTACCGATGGGGCTTTCCCTTCAAATTGCAAGTCCCCCATAACGGGACAACATATACAGTCACCACTCTCCACGAAGGGAAGGAATTGCTAGTTAAGCTGGGTCTTATGGACGCTGCATTGCTGCCTCGGCTGCCCTCGACCCCACGCCACTCAGCTATTTGGGCGAGCCCCCCCCCCCCAGAAGAGACCGCAGATGAAGTATCAGAGATACCCAAGTAACCCCTTGAACAGTTCACTGTGCATGAAGATGGAATGTTGGCCACCCTTCCCCCCTCGCTCCCCCCCCTTTTTTTTTTTTTTTTTTTTGTGTGTTTCTTGTACGTTTGGTGTGTCCTGTCTGTGTTTTTCTGTTTTGTCTTCCTTCCCGCAGAATGTCCCCCCCAGCCAACGAGACTCCTCATCGGCTGATCTTCTTGCGACAACGTTTGCTGCCTGCTGAACTTTCCCGGCATGATTCCAGCTTCTTCCGGCCTCCTGCTCCAGAGCCACACGGAAGATCGTCACATCGCCTCACCCCCCCGCTCCGTGCCTATGGAGTCCACCTGGTTTCACAGACTCTTCTCAGGAGATGGGCTGGCTAGCCCTACACAGGTACCACCACATACAGGACACAGGACTGAGAGTACTGTGACCCATTGCTGGACTCTAGGGTTTGGAGCCGTGGACCTATTGGTCCCATTTACAGTTCTTCTTAGGGTACTAGGGGGCCTCTCTCCCTGTACCCCCCGAGACTTTGCTAAGCCTTCTTTTGGTATAGCAGGTAACCCGTGGTTACGGTTATTTTGTTCCTTTTTTTCTGACCTCTTTTTTCATTATTTTTTACTTTTTTTTGCTTGACAAAGAGAACATCATAGCGTTAGCTATCTTTGACCATCATCAAAGTATTACAGATGTGAAATACTGGTGCCCTCTCTCTAGATTGTGTCAGCCATATAAATGCTCATGTCATGTATGCTTTTTATTTAGATGCCTTAGGGGCTTTCCCTCTGGTCCTGGACTCCCGCCAGACTTATTGCATTCTCCACCCTCTGGATTATGGGAATTAAGGTCCTGACGCATAATGTCAAGGGGTTTAACTCCCCACAAAAAAGGAAAAAAGCAATGAGGGCATACAAAGCTATAGGGGCCGATATCCTCCTCCTTCAGGAGACACATTTCTCCGCCAGCAATCACCCCTCCTTCTTTGACAAGGCATTTAAACAATCTTTTTTTACTACATTTGAGTCCAGGACCAGAGGCGCAGCCATATTTATTAGAAACTCTGTCTCCTTTCAGGTGCAGAAAACTTATATAGACACTCAGAGCAGATTTGTCATTGTTCAGGGCATGATTCAGAACAAGCTACTGACTTTGGCCTCTGTATACGCCCCGAACACATCCCAGGCCACGTTTTTAAAAGTTTTTTTTCAAGTTCTTGAAAGGTTCCACTCCCCACACATGATAGTTGGAGGGGACTTTAACCTAGTAGCCCACTCGATATTGGATAGGTCCCGGGGCAGCCAGTCCTCCAGTGCATTTCCAAAATCCCTGCTATACTCTCTCAAGACCCAACAATTATCTGACACCTGGAGGGCGCATAACACAGGCTCCAGAGAGTACACTTTTTACTCCCACCCACACGACACTTACTCCCGCCTGGACTACCTGTTCTGTACTCCCACTCTTTTGGCTAACTCGACAGCTTCCAAGATCCATGTCTGCCCGTGGTCTGATCACCACATAGTTGTGACCCAGCTCTCATGCATAGGCCTCCCCTTCTCTAATAGGACTTGGCGTATAAACGACTCCCTCCTCACAGACCCAATAGTCCTTTCGCAAATATCAGATCGACTTAGGGAGTACTCCAGGCTGAATGATGTGGACAACATCTCCCCCACTACCCTTTGGATGGCCCATAAGGCTGTACTCAGGGGCCACCTTATTGAGATAGCTACCACCAGAAAGCGACAGAAGGCACCAGAAGCACGTCAACTCACCCTTGACCTTAACGACCTGTACCACAAACACTATCAGACGCCCTCCCTAGACCTACTGACCCAAATTAATACTAAAAGGATAGCGCTAGACACTATACTATCAGAACAGACAGAAAAATCCCTTAGGTGGGCTAACGCCAGATTTCTCTTACACAGCAACTCGGCCTCAACCATGTTTGCCCGCAAACTCAAACAACAGACAACCCGACCCATGTTTATAACCTGAAAGGGACCAGGGCCAACTTACATCCCACCCTAGGGAAGTTTTACAGATCTTCTCCTCCTTTTATCGCTCCCTGTACTCAGCCCCCAAAGGTCCGACCCCAGATGCCCCCCCCCCACCCCTGGCTGGAGCAAATACCCCTCCCCAGTTTATCAGAGGAACAATTACAAACCCTGAATGCCCCTTGCACAACAGAAGAAATAGCCTCTATCGTGTCGTCTCTTAAACCCTCTAAGACACCTGGCCCCGACGGATTCTCCGCCACCTACTATAAAAACTTGCAGAACCCCTACTCCCAAAAATGGCAAAATTATTTAATTACATACTGGAGGGAAACCATTTCCCTGAGGAGATGCTATGGGCCAATCTGTCCCTGATACCAAAACCTGGTAAGGACCACACTCTCCCACAAAACTTCAGGCCCATTTCAGTCATCAACAATGATTTAAAAATCTTTGGCCGTATCTTAGCTGATCGATTAGCCTCGATTATTACCACATTAATTTCCCCCGAACAAACGGGTTTTATACCCACCAGACAGATTACAGATAACATCCGCCTAGCCGCCAATATAATACAAGATGCTGACGCAAACAATAGGAAAGTTCTGTTACTTAGCCTAGACATCAACAAGGCTTTTGACAGTGTGCTCTGGCCATATCTGGAATCTGTCTTGTCCAAATTTGGGTTTGGCGGTGCTTTTGTACATGGCTTTAGAGCCCTGTACCATCATCCCCGCACTAACATCAAGATCCCGGGATGCAGCTCAGATTATTTTCCACTCGAAAGGGGTACGCGTCAGGGTTGCCCTCTCTCCCCCCTCCTTTTCGCCCTTGCCATGGAACCCCTCACTAAATCCATACTAGACAACCCCAATATCAAAGGATATCGCAAGGGCGAACAGGACTTTAAAATAAGCCTATACGCTGATGACGTATTATTATTCCTGTCTGATCCCCTAGTCTCCCTTCCCAACCTCTTCGCCTCTTTGGCCCATTTTCAGCAGATCTCAGGCCTAGGGGTCAACCCATCCAAATGCTCGGCCATGCCCATCCAACTACCTGACTCCACCCTACGTCCCCTTAAAGACTCTTTCAAATTTAACTGGAGCTCTCTCTCCCTGCCATACCTGGGGGTTAAACTCACTCCCAATCTCAAACACCTTTACACCCAAAATTACCCGCAAGCCTTCACCTCGATTAGGAGCCTCCTCCTTCAATGGTCCACATATAAGATCTCTTTCTTAGGACGGATACAAGCTGTGAAAATGACAATCTTGCCCAAGCTACTCTTCTTTTTTCGCTCACTACCGGTATATGTCCCTCAGGCAGCTCTTAATAGTCTCCAGTCAGAACTACTCTCTTTTATCTGGCAAAACAAAAAGCCAAGACTGGGACGCCCAGTGAGGTACGGGACCCGCTCGGGAGGTGGTCTGGGGTGCCCGGACTTATGGAAATACTTTCTTGCTGCCCGCTTGGTACAAACCGCCCAATGGCACGCCGACCCAACCTCTATCCCGTGGCTGCAATTCGAGAGGGCCTCGGTCGCTCCTTATCACCTCCCGGGGCTTTTGTGGTCCCGCTCTATCACCCATAGGGAGATAGCCCCATTTAATGCTATAGTGGGACAGTCTCTTTACCTCTGGTCTCTTTACAAGAAAAAATTTCAGCTAAAATCCAAAGCCCCCCCTCTGGCCTCATATCTAGGGGAACCCCTTTCCCCCCAGCGTTTAGTCAGCACCCCACATTCTCAGAATGGACAGATAGAGGCCTTACTTCGCTGAAGGCTTTTATGCGCGACGCCTCCTTCTGCTCATTCTCGTCCTTACAGCAGCTACATGCCATGGACAGAAGGACATTCTACCAATTCCTCCAGATCAGGCACTTCTACACCAGCAACTTCCCAGAGATCTATAGGTCCTCAGGTACGCACTTTGAGGGTCTTTGCGATGAGTCCTCCCGTGAGAGAGGAACCATCTCAAGCCTATACAGCTACCTAAATGAGCACAACGCGTCTCCCAAAACGTCAGCAATGTTGGGCTGGGAGGCGGAGGTTGAACAGGAATTTTCAGTGGAGGACTGGCGGGACATGGTAGACAATATGCACAAATGTACACGCTCTATCTCCGTAAAGGAAACGGTCCTCAAGCTCCATACTAGATGGTACTACACCCCGGACCGTCTGCACAGGATGTTCCCTCTGGTTCCCGACACATGTTTTAGAGGATGTCGGGTCAGGGGCACACTGCTGCACACGTTTTGGGCCTGCGAGGCTCTGTCACATATATGGACCAAAGCCGCCAACCTGATCCCAAGGATCACTGATGTTTCAGTGGCCCTTACATTCCAAATGTGCATCCTTTATGCTGACATACCTGGGGCTATTCCCCCACAACAAAAACTAATACACACACTTTTTAGCGCCATTCAATGGGCAATAGCACTAAATTGGAAGAGCCATTCGGTGCCTTGGTCACAGGTACTCCCCCGGATGGAGTCTATTAGGCTGATGGAAAAGATCCATCATACCCTTCTGGACACCATGCATATTTTTGATAGCAAATGGAACAAATGGTCAGCCCTTCAACTAGAGGGGGTCTCTCTGGAACAATAAATAGCATGTATTGGGAAAGGCTACACCTACCTCGACACCTATCGAGAGTAAAGCTTCAGAAGATAGTCAAGCCAGTTTACCTTGTTTTTGAGTTTTTTTTATTTTTGTTATAATTTTCTCTCATCTCTCTGGTTTCTTTATGTTTGAATTAATAGGTCTGACTTTGGACCATGTTGAGCTATAACGGAATTGAATGCATTGTCTATACAATAGTTCGATTCACCATCTTCAGAGGTGTACAAAAACTTGTTTATACTGAACATAACCTGTTGATTAGTTATTCAAGAATAATCTGTTGATCACTTGTATACTCTGTATTTACTCTGTTCAAAGAAAATAATAAAAACGTTTGTAAACGAAAAACACAGAATTGTTGAAATTTTTTTTTTGTTTGGGGGGTTTAAGTATT
>JAQSEC010002170.1:0-11125 GCA_028564925.1 Lithobates sylvaticus
CCACCTTGCATCAGGTGCCCCTAACAGTGGAGTCCCTCGTCACATCTGTGTCCCCATCAGCGAAGTCCTCCTCACATCTGAGTCCCCATCAGAGGAGCCCTCCTTACATCTGTGTCCCCATCAGCGGAGTCCTTCTTACATCTGTGTCCCCATCAGCAGAGTCCTCCTTACATCTGTGTCCCCATCAGCAGAGTCCCTCCTTACATCTGTGTCCCCATCAGCGGAGTCCTTCCTTACATCTGTGTCCCCATCATCAGAGCCCCTCCTTACATCAGGTGCCATTCAAAATTTGCACATGCATTAAATGAGTGTTGGGGTAACATGTAGTAAAGTGCATGTTTTGCTGCATGGTACCACATGCGGCCTTAGGACATTTTTATGCCTTGAGCAACGTTGCTTAAAGGCAGCTCCTTTATTTAGAATTGGCTATTAACATGCGTCGATGTACATTACATCAAGATGTCTTCCCTAATAGAGAGTATGTCATTATACTTTCACGTTAACTTTCCCATTCCTTTGTATCACAGTGGCAGTGGCCGCCAGGACCAATGGTAAAAATGCATCACCCCAGAGGGGTCATGCCAGTGATAAAAATCTTACAGGGCATCTAACCCTTCCATACTATATACAAAAAAAAATGTAAAAGGTCACATAAAAAAAAAAAAAAAAAAAAACCTTATTACCTGTGGTTTAAATGTGCAAGGAATGACAAGCAAGATTGAGCAAGATTTTTCTTTTCAAAAGTTTTATTGGTAACAAACAAGTGTGATACATAAACATTAACAGTTTAGCTTTCCAAAAGGTACATACAGAGTACTCAGTAATGTACATAACGATAACATTTTAGTGCAATAGAAAGTGCCCAGGCTGGGAGGGCGTAAGTGCATGTATGGAAATAGGTAGATACAAAGTTGAAAACGAAATTGGGCCAGGGCCCACAGAAACAGGATACATGAAATGGGGGGTAGTACTCTATGTGAGTGAGAACAGGCTATCAGCCAAACAAGTCTTAACAAAACGAAACGTTACCTTGAGTTTGGGGAGGAGAGAAGAGGAAGAGATTAGTAAGGAGAAAACAAAGAGGAAGTTTAGGGAAAGAAGAAATAGGTAGGAGAAAAGGAGGGAAAAGGTGGGTCGGGCGGCGCACACAAGACAAGTAGCTAGGTCTAGCTACCAAGGGGATTTGTAGGAAGTTACGGTTCCATTAGAGTACTGTCGAATCCTGGAGGTAGGAAATAGTTAACCCAGGGTTGCCATAATTTTAGGTGCCTGGGGATCTTGTCCAAGATGGTGGCCTCAATTTTGCTATGGATCATTGCTTGGGTGACCCTGTTTTTAGTTTCAGTTACATGGAGTGTAGGGGTTTTCCAGGCCTTTGCGATGGTCTGTTTGGCGGCTGTAGTGAGTTGTAATGTGAGCCGGGTTTGTGCCCTGGTGAAGTGATTTGGGAGAAAATTTAGAAGAGCCAGGAGCGGGTCAGGGGGGAGTTTTTCTTGGGTTAGTGTGGAGATCATCTGGAATATTGTTGCCCAGAAACATTGCACTATAGGGCATGTCCACCATATGTGCAGGTGAGTGCCACGTTCGCCGCAGTTTCTGAAACAGTTAGGAGAGTATGATGGGAGAAACTTGGCAATCCTGGCCGGGACCAGGTACCATCGCATCAGAACCTTATAGCTGGCTTTAAGAGCAACAACATTTTGGGATGATATCTTGGTATTGGACCAAACGGTAGACCACTCGTCCGCACCTAGATCCGTAGAAAGGTCGCTGGACCATTGTTGGGCATAGAGTGGAAGAGCGTCAGGTGCGGAGGTGAGATATGAGTAGAGGTCAGATATAATACCTGGGGCGTGTGGGTCTGAGTCACAGATCTTCTCGAATACAGATAGGGGGCCTAGCACAAAGCCAGATCCCAAGATTTTCTGTAAGAAGTGAGTTATTTGTAAGTAGCGGAAATATTCCCTATTAGGGAGTTGCGTCTTGGATTGGAGGGCTGCAAACGTTTTTATAGTGTTTCCTGCAGCTAGGTCCCTTATGCGACTCAGGCCCAGATGCCTCCAGGTTTGGAAAGAGAACGGTTCGGAGGAGGCCGGGTAGAATTGAGGATGATCTAGGAGGGAGAGAAGCGGGGAGTGGGGGGACATCAATTTGAATGAGGTTCGTAATCTATCCCAGAGTCTTAAGGAGTGAAGGGTAATAGGGTTAGATATGGGTCCTCTTAATGGGGCTGGTAACCATAGAACATTAGAGATAAGGATAGGGTGTAAATCAATTGCCTCCAGACTCACCCAAATTGGGGTCTCGTCTTTGGCGTGGTATAGCGTGATTTGTGCTAGTTGGGCCGCCTGGTAATACTTGAGAAAATTCGGTACTCCCAAACCGCCAGAGGTCTTATTACGAAGTAAAATTAGTCTGGAGACCCTGGGCCTCGTAGGGCCCCATATGTATTTGGAGACTCGGTTTTGAATAATTCTATGAAAAAAAGGGGGTACTAAGAAAGGCAGGACTCTATATAAATATAGCAGTTTAGGAAGCAGCGACATTTTCACCGCAGCTATGCGGCCCAACCAGGATATACATAAGGGACGCCAGGCATTAAGAAGTGAGGTGAGGTGAGCTAGCATGGGGGGATAGTTGGTTTGGAATAGGTCTGACGGATTGCTAGTGAGTTTTATTCCTAAGTAGGGCAGGGATGAGGTGGACCATTGGAATGAGAAGTTATTTTGAAGTTGGTCGAGGGTAGATTTCGGCAGGGACACGTTTAAAGCTTTAGACTTTGATTGGTTGACTTCCAAGCCCGAAATCCGGGCAAACCTATCTAAGAGATGTAAGAGATTTGGTAATGTGATATGGGGGGAGGTGACAAATAAAAGAGCGTCATCTGCAAATAAGCATAGTTTGTGGGTAACTGAGGCCCCGGATATTAGGATCAGTTCGTATCAGTTCGGCTAGGGGCTCGATTGCCAGGGCAAAAACCAAGGGAGAGAGGGGGCAACCTTGTCTCGTTCCTCTTTGTATCGGGAAGCATTCAGAGCGGAATCCCGAGTACTTGACAAAAGCTTGGGGGTTCGTGTAGAGGGCATTGATCCACTGGAGAAAGTGAGGGCCAAAACCCCAACGTTTCAGGATAAAGTCTAAATAGGACCAGGATACTGTGTCAAAGGCTTTTCTGATATCAAGGGACAGAAGATGCATGGGTATGTTAAGTGATTTCGCTAGGTGTTGCAAGAGAATGACACGTCTTATGTTATCGCTGGCCTGTCGCTTGGGGATGAACCCCACTTGGTCCTTGTGGATCAATTTACCTATAATCGGGTTGAGTCGAAGCGCTAGAATTTTTGCTAGGATTTTTATATCTACATTTAGTAGAGAGATTGGCCTATAGTTGGACCAGAGCGTATCGTCAGTGTTGGGTTTGGGTATCATAGTGATAATGGCTGTCAGTGTGTCCCTACCGAAAGACTGTTGATTCAAGAGGGCGTTAAAAGATTTGACAAGAAGGGGGGCTAGGACGTCTGCAAACTTTTTGTAATAGCTACTAGGAAGACCATCTGGGCCAGGGCGTTTGTTGGGTTTTAAAGATTTGATGGCTACTAGGACCTCGGCGACCGTGATCTGGCTATCCATAGACACTCTATTGGATTCAGATAATTGGGGTATCGGAAGATTGCAAAACAATGCCTCCGCTTGCTGTACCGGAAATTCCTTTTTCCTTTCATATAAAGTTGCCAACCTTTTACGGAATTCAGACAGAACCTTAAGAGGGTTGCTGGTATGGACATCATTTGCTACTTTGAGTCTGATTGGTTTATGGATCCTATCTGGACGCCGAAGCCGCAGGGCCATGAATGTGTCGGGTTTGTTGGCCTTAGTGTAGATCGTGTGGTTGGAACTACGGATGGCTTTATCTGCGGTTTCCGCTAGTAAAAGGTCTAGTTCCAGTCTGGTTTTATCTAGGGATAGCTTATTTCCTTCGGTGGGGGAGGCTTGGAATTGTAAAAATTGTTGTTGAAAGTCTAATTCTAGTTGTTGTTGTTTCTGTTTTTTGTCCCTTTTGAGGTGGGTGGCTACAGATATGCATTTACCTCTGATAACAGGCTTATGTGCCTCCCAGAGGAGAATCGGGGAGATTTCGGGGGTTGAATTGTGCTGTAGGTATTCCCTAAGGGCCACTTGAATATCTAAGCAGTAGGATTGATTAGTTAGGTGCGACTCATTCATACACCAAGTTCTACCTGTGGATTGGGGGATAAGCGAAGAAATCGTGGTGATAACTGCGCAGTGGTCTGACCAGGGGATCGGTGAGATTATGGAATTCTGTACTATCGGGAAAGAGGACGTAGGAACAAGTATATGATCTATCCTTGAGAAGGATTTGTGGGGGAAAGAGTAAAATGTGTAGTTCCTCTTCAATGGGTTGGATTCCCTCCATGTGTCTATAAGAGAGGCCTTTTGAAGTTGCTTGCGGAATTGTAGTGAAAGGGAGTGGTGTTCTGGAGTTCTGGAGATTTGTCTAGATGCGGGAGAAGGGTGAGGTTCGAGTCACCGCACATCAGGAGGGTGCCCTTACAATGTTGTTTAATGACCTGTAGGAGGTGTGAAAAGAAGGGGTTCGGGTTGGTATTGGGTGCGTAGTAGGACACTATGGTGGTTTCCACATCTTGTAGTAGGCCTACTAGTATGATGTAGCGTCCCTCTGGGTCCTTTATCTCAAGTGAGGGAGTAAAAGGGAGCGTATGGTGAAAAGCGAGTAATACCCCTCTATGTTTAGTGGTTGCAGAGGCGGTAAAAACTTGTGGGTAGCGGGAACTAAAATATTTGGGTGTATTCTTAATTGCAAAATGAGTTTCCTGAAGTGCTACTATACTAGCCCTTAGGGAAGCAAAGGTTTGGAATGCTTTGACCCTTTTGTTGGGGGAGTTGAGTCCCTTGACATTAAGGGAAAGGATATTTAGAGGAGCCATAATAATAGGGGAGTGTAACTATCACAGTATAGTTGGTTGTTTGTGTGCGCCGACCGACAAAGAAGGGAGGAGATGGAGGTGAAAAAAAGCAGGAAGTGGGGTATGGAGAGGAGAAGGTAGAACAAGGTGTGTTGTGTAGGGCACACCATTTGTAGGCTGTAGTGTAGAGGGCTAAGTAGAATGCCCAACTGGGGAGCGCACAGACTCTGCGACTGGTGCCAATCACAGGGTGGGTGCACAATAAGGGGGTAAGCAGTGACTGCTCCCCACCGCTAATGGGAGATATTAATATTTGCTTTGAAACTAGCGTAAACAATAATCAAGGTGTAAGGTATAGAAACATTCAAACCCCATAACAATTGAATCTATCATGGTAAACCGAACTCAGATTAAGTAAGTCAAGGAGGGGGGGGGGGGAGGGGTAAGGGTAAGTAGGGGAGGGATAGGGATAAGTGGGAGAGGGGGGGGGGTGGGGGGGGGGGGTGGGGGGGGGGGAAGAGGGGGGGGGGGGGGGGGAAAGGGGAAAGGGAAAGGGGGGGGAGGGGGGGGGTTAAAAAAAAAAAGAGGGGGGGAAGGGAGGGGGGGGGGAGGGAAGGGTGGGGGGGGGGGGGGGGGGGGGAGGGAGGGGGAGGGGGGGGAAGGGGAAAAGGGGGAAGGGGGGGAGGAGGGAGGGGTTGAAGGAGGGGGGTTGGGAGGGGGGGGTAGGGGATGGGGGGGGACCGACTTAAACATAAAACATAGGTTCTAGTATATAACATAGTCGCCTGTTAGAGGAGACATTGGGTATGGTATACTATTGAGAAAAAAAAGAAAAAAAAAACTTTGGATGTCTGGGTCCACGGGTTACCGTGAAACCAGACATGCAGACTAGTACAAGATTCAAAAGGGTAACATTCCAACCGCGAAAAAGAGAGACTCTGGAAAAGGTACACTGGCGTGGAGGTACCTGACAGATTTGCAGTTGTGGGTTGGAGTGGAGAGTTACCTTTGGGGAGCATACTGGCATGGGGTAAATGATGGTTGAAAAACATAAAATATCAAGCGTTAGAACAAGTGAAAAAAAGGACAAAATAAGAAGGGGAGGAAAGAATTCTGCATAAAAGCTGGAGGCCGTCTGAGCCTTTTCACCTCGACTGTGGAGGTATGGCATTGTGGGGAGGGGGAGTGAAAAAAGGGGGAATATATATATGAAATAAAAAAAGGAAAAATAATAAAAAAAACTCAAATGTACATACCGAAGGGATGTCCCCCCCAGGCCTCGTACTGATTGTCCTAAGACGTGAGAGAAGGTCTAAGCGATCTGTCTAGACCATCGAGGACCTGGAATCAGTACGGGGGACACATAAAGAAGGGAAAAGAAGCAAGATGACAATCTTGAAGGGGTCAGCGGGGTGGACGAGATTTCGGGCTGGAAGAAGTCTCTTCTGGCGGTCGTGAGGGAGTCCCTCTGCGGATCGACGAGGGTGCAGATTGATGGCGGTTCGGTGTGGCCGAGTATGGATGTGCGGTCGATCGTGCTGGCGTGCGAGGAAGGTTGAGATCTGGCCGGTTCTCTGGTACTGCTAGTCGGAGTGACTCCAAAAGGCGCTGGAGGGATTCCGGAGATGTGCAGGTATGTTGCTGGCCTTGATAGGTGAATTGCAGGGCAAAGGGGAACCGCCAAGTGTACTTGAGTTGATGTTGCATAAGTACCTGTAGCTGCGGCTTCATGGCTCTGCGTTTTGCTATGGTAAGGGGTGCAAGATCCGAGAAGAGCTGATAGGGGTGGCCCTGGAACAGTAATGCTTCCTTGTTGCGTGCAGCCGTTAGGAGCTGTTCCTTAGTACGGAAAAAGTGAAGCTTTACAATGATATCCCGCGGTGGGCCGTCAGCTTGGCGGCGGGTTAGGGCTCTGTGGACACGATCGAATTCCAGTCTTTCGATCGGGATAGACGGGGCGAGTTCCTGAAACAGGGCTGTAGTAAACGACTGAACGTCATCTATCACCTCGGGGATTCCCCTGAGCCTGAGGTTGGACCTACGGGACCGGTTCTCAGCGTCTTCGAGACGGGAGAGAAGTGTAGTATTCTCCTCTCGGAGTGCTGCATGTTCTTGGGCATGTTCCTGCAATGTCAATTCGATATCATCTACTCGAGTTTCGAGATCCACCGTGCGTTGGCCTATTTCACGGATCTCCCGAGAGAGTCTGTTGGTGATTTGGTCCGACGTGGCTTTCAGGGCCTTCTGGAGCATGGTCTCCATGTATTGGAGAAAGGAGTTTTGGTCCATACCTGGTGGTGGTAGGGATGGAGAACCGCTGATGTGGAAGTCAGGTTCATCGTCTTCCCCGCTGTCTGTGAGTTGCGGCCTGGGTGAAGACGCCGCTTGCTGTTTAGCAAGAGCTTTCGCCGCCATTTTGGATGATGCGCGGGCGAGGGCCTCTTTAATGGGTTTAGGCTTACTCTTGCCCCGGTGACCCGTTAACACCATCCCGGTATGCGCTAGGAGGTGTTAGATAGCGATCTCTAGAAAGTTGGAGCGTGAGGGTGGCTCAGACGGCTGTATTCTTCCCTGAATAGCGGCGGGGAGTGCGGAGCTCTAGCAGGAAGCGTCCTCCATGTTAGGCTTCGCGCATGCGCCCCCGAGCAAGATTTTGAAAAGGTCAACAGTGCATCATTATTACTGAAAACTGGATTTCCAGACAAAGAATGGATTTCCAGACAAAGAATGGGAAATTGGCATTGAATGTGACTAAGTTGGGCAATCGAATGGGCATATGCAAAAAAAAAATTCATTGGGAGTTTTGGGCCAAATGCCCCTATATTTTATATACATATTACAAAGTTTTCATCATTTTCTTTGTAAAAGCATTATTTAAAAATTCTGATATATTTAAATATACATATTTTGCATTATATATTCAGACAGAAAATTATAATGATGAGGCATTTCAAACTTGCTACATCTGCTTTCCATGTGTGAATGTCTCTGGAGGGAGGGAAATCCCCAGAACAGCTTCTGATAGCTTTGCAACAACCTATCTACAGCCCCTGTCACCAAAGCGTTACTTTGAGATGTCTCTCCTCATACACAGCATGTCATTATACTTTCATAGCACATGGCATAGGATATACCCCCTGGAAATAAAATGTCTTATTCGATAAATAATTGCAATGCATTTAATTAATTAATTCAACGATTATTTTAATGTCTTTAATTATGCACTGATTAGATTTTGGGAATTAATAAAGATGTAACCAGTATGATTTTTTTTGAGGTGGCAGGAGATCTCCTGGTGATTTTAATTCACTGCATGAGTTAGATTGCATTTTAAAGGTATTTATAAAAGACAATACACCAAAGTCAATACAGTTCAAACCTGGTGGTACTTCCTACCCTGCACCATGCTTCAACCACATTATACCCTCTCATTCATTGTTTGAAAAGTTGGGAAATTATAAAGCATCTTTGAAAGGGAGTTAAGCCAACGTTCAACGGCTTTACTAAATCATATCCTAATTTTATTCTCAGTTAATAATCATGGTGTTTCAATTCACAGATATATCAGACTTGCCTTGTATATTTTGGGAATTGCCACATGAAAAATCGCTTTGGTAGGAACCCACAGCTTCCATAATGAAGTCATTAAACGAATATGATTTTTTGTTCTTAAGGGCTAGTTAGAAAAAGCTTTATATAATGTAAAATACCCAGAGACAAATTTTTTAAAATTTGGAAAAATATATAGTGGTAGTAAACCGCTGCAGCATAAAATAAAAACAAAAAGGCCTGTAAGACAATGGCATAATGTACTAGTATGCATCGCATGCTAGCACATTATGAAATACCTTAGAACGAAGCCCTCCAGCAGCGCGCTGTCACCACTGAGAGGGCTGACATCTTCCCCTGGTCTTTCTTCCGGGTTTGCAGGCTCCGGTACTGTAAATGGCCAGAGCCTCGACGATGTCACTTCTGCGCATGCATGCAGGAGCCCCCAGTTACGGCAAGTAGCTCTGAAGGTCCTGCACAGTATAATGGATGTTCAGAGCGCATGCATTGGTGACGTCATCGGTTGCATCCAGGGTGAATATCTCTTAAACGGTGCACGTTTAGAAGATAGTAATTTTACCTACAGGTAAGCCTTATTATAGGCTTACCTGTAGGTAAAAATCACAAAGCGGGTTTTACTACCACTTTAACTAGTTCCAGATCTAGACAAAATTGATGAGAGCATTGGACCTACTACTTGATATTCTATGGAAATGTCACATGGACATATACAGTACCAATTTGAAAATGTACAATTAAACAGTAAATTGAATAGTCCATAGAGTTCACTATGGGAATAAGTCTATGTGCCAATAGCAATGAAAGTATATAGTGGAATGTATATCTAATTCTTCTCAAGACAATGATATTTCCCACACAGGATGGCGCCACGAACATGTGACGTCTTTCACACCCGCTGATGCCGGCTGTCGGTGAGGCTCCATGTGGTTTGAATGCTTTTTATTGTCCTGGATCATGTGAGTACCTTGTGGTGTTTTTAACAATTAACCTGTACTAGCAGTATTCACTCTATGTGTGGCCTATGTTCCTTTTCCTCTATGAGGGCTGTCTCAGTTGGATCCGAAGTTGTGGCCTTGGTATTGGGGAATATCATATGTTGAAACCCAGTGGACCATACTGATCCCACTAATGCCGCGTACACACGATCGGACTTTGCCACACTTCAGACTTTGCCGGTACACATGAACGGACTTGGCCACACACGATCACTCCAAAAGTCTGCCGGATTCGAACGTGATGAGGTAGAATAAGGAAGTTCATAGTCAGTAGCCAATAGCTGCCCTAGCGTCGGCTTTAGTCTGTCGGACTAGCACACAGACGACCGGATTGTCCGCCGCACTGCCAAGTATGGCGAATAATTTTGAGTCAAAACTTCTTTCTAAGTCCGCCGGACTTTTGAGAAGAAAAAGTTCCGCTGGAGCCCACACACGATCGAATTGTCCGTCGGACTAAGTACGCCGGATAATCCGATCATGTGTACGCAGCATTAGAGACACCCAGAGGGTCCATTATTTCTCATGTATGTTTGATCTCTGTAATTGGGGATCACAACCATCTGGTAAGAGGCTTGATTACATTGGAGGGTGGAATTCCTTAACAATTCACATGGTTTGCCACCCGGTGGGATATATCATTATCTTGGGAAGGATTAGATACACCTTCATTCCACTATATGCTTTCATTACTATTGGCACATTGACTTATTTCCATATTGAACTTTACGGACTATTCAGTTCATAGTTTGATTGTACATTGATAATTTTTTTAGTATTTCATTTCTTGCATAGTAACCAGAAGCACACTATTATTATTATTATTAATAATATAATAATAATAAATAAATATAATAAATATAATTACTATTATGTAGATATATGTTTTCACATCACTTTTAATATTCGAGTGATATATAAGTGCAGCTCTTTGATAACTCATTCCATTTCAGCGCAGAAACACACTTTTGTTTTAGAAATATGGTAACAAAATGTGACATGTTATATTTGGCTCTTTGTATTGGTACAGAAAATGAATTCCCAGAGTTTTGTGTATGGTAAATGTACAGGGTCTTACATGGGAGTCAATCCAATTGTATTCTTAAAGCTGATCGGGCTCCTGCAGAATTAACATGTTCTTTTGTGTTGCAGTTTATAAAAATCAAAAAGATATTTTAAAATAATAGAAGGCCTAGATAACACGGATACAAATTGTACAGAAAACATAAGCCTTGAAAAAAAGGATTTTATTGTGACTGAAATCAGGGTTTGTCAAAGATAAAATTATAGGGACAGACTATAAAAACCTAGCATTGTAAAGGGGATACCAAGGAAGCTGGCAACCATGTAGTCTTAAATATTGATGCTCTGTAAGATCCCAGCAGTTCTGCACACGTCTGACAGCTCAATTTTAGATGCTAAAATCACAGTATTTACCTCACATTAGTGAAGTCAGGCAGCTCCAGGAGTAAGAAGACAGCAGTACAGAACTCACTAGGTGCGGTAGAATGGAAGAGATTGATGTAGGCTTAGATACAGTACAGGTGTAACCATCCTATACACTCTTTGTGACTAGGGATGAGCTTGATGCTCGAGTCAAACTATCGGGTGTTCGCC
>JAQSEC010001013.1:0-11133 GCA_028564925.1 Lithobates sylvaticus
CATACAGTATGAAATATAGGAAGGGAATATTTCGTGTCTTGTTATGAATCTTGTTAAAGTGGCTGTCCATTCTATATAATGATACATTAGGAATTTGAGCTAAGTCTAAGCCTCCTTCAATTATCTCTAAAGTTTTAATAAAACTATTAATAGATAGGTTGCTACTTATATATTGTACATGTAAATTAATTTTTATTATTAAAACCTTTTTTTTTTCAGGTGTATGGTGATCCACGTGCTGCTGGGCCTCAAGGATATCCAGGTTTGTCATTCTACATTTACTGTACCAGACATTACTGCATTTTGTTACTACAGGTTAATTCCTACTTATAAAGCTTTAACCTTTATTTAATAGAGTTAATTGTTGTTATTATAGGTCAGAAAGGCGAGAGAGGACTTCCAGGAACAAAAGGTGATCAAGGAGACGTTGGCCCTGCTGGACCACCAGGTAATAACAAACAGTAGTAACAATTGTGAGAAAGACAGGATGTACAATTTCAGCCCATTGAAGCTGCAAAAAAAAAACTTAACAATGGCATCTTATTTGAGCTGAAGCATTCTTAGTGAAAAGTGATCATAGATGACATTCAGATGATTCCCTTGCTTTTAACAGTGAGAGAATGGTGTTTTTTTAAACTCAAGCTTATTGTTTTCTAGACTGCTGTTGACCAGTGATTCTCAAACTGTGGTCTACAAGCAAAGATTATGTTTTTCCTAGTCACTTTTCATACTCTTGGGTGTCATTGGGCAATGTACTAAGTGTACAGAGCAAAAGATTCCTGTGCCATTTCCCAATCCCTTTGCCTGGATTGTGATACTAGTGTGAAAAAAGGGGATTGATTTAGATGGTGGGAATGTGAGTAAGAAAAGCACTGAGCAGTTGGACGCAAGAGTTGAAAAGAAGCCTAACACTGAATAAAATAAGGTAGTTAAGCAAAGAGGAAAAAGCCATAGTAGACCAAGCTGTGCAAGGCAGACTAAAGCTTCGTACACACAATCAAATTTTGGACGAATGTTCATCTGTTTTTTGTTGCATGCTAGTCTCATATCGAAAGGAAGAGGTTACTCACCATACGAAAATTCTCATATGACAGAATTCAACTTCAGAAATGACGTAATGTGAGGATCAGTTTGTATGTATTCTTTCGTTTCTGAGCATGCGTAGTCTTGCTCTTACAATTTTTTTCAGACGAAAACCATACTAACTAAACGAAAATCAGACGTTGTGTTCACGTACGATTAACATTTTATAGTTGGCACATCCAGCTTTTGTCGTACGAAAAATAGGAATCGGCTGTCGAAAGCGCCATACTAACGATCCGAAAATCGGCAGATCGTTCGTTGGATGAAACTTTATTTCCGATCGTGTGTACGGGCCTTTCAGCTGACAATACACTGAGATCACCAGAGCAGGATTAAAACTAGCACAGCAATACAAAACAAGAAACGGTACAAAGCTTTAGTGAGACACCAGAAGGAAGTGGCGGCGACATGTCCATTGATGAATAGCATGCAGAGAAACTTTGCAAAAGAACGTCAAATCTTCTTTTAGGTGATGATTCTTCAGGAGGAGAAGATTTTTAAATTCGCTTTACCATGGGGATAAAATGTTTTATTTTAGCTGGGTGACTGTAATTTTACAGTCTTATTAGACTTGGCTGAAAAAAGCTGTGATTGATTACTTCTATGGCAACTGGCCATGGATGACTTGATGTGAAATATAATGTTACTTTTGTTTGTTAACAAAACATGGCAGCTTAAAGTGGAGTTTGGGTCCTTTCACATGGGACGGATCCGTGATGATCCACCCCATGAACATCTGTTTTCTCAGCGGGGATCGCTCCGTTGATCCCCGTTGAGCCGGCGGATGACAGGGCGCTCCCTGCACACTGTGCAGGGAGCGCTCTGTCAGATCTCCGCTCTCCCCTATGGGGGGATCGGATGAACACGGACCGTCTGTCGGTGTTTATCCGATCTGCTCTGCAGATGGATAGAAAAATAGGATTTTCCTCCATCTGCAGAATCGGACCATAGCGGGGACGGATAATATCGGGTGTCAGCGGATGTTCATCCACTGACACCCACTATTCCATAGGGATGCATGTATGTCCGTATTTCATCCAAAAGCGGATGGATGAAATACGGACATACTGTCCGCACGTGTGAAAGGGGCCTTCCGCCTAAAAAAAATAAAAGCCAGCAGCTACAAATACTACTGACTTGTCAAAAAGGAGACTTACCTGTCCAGGGCGCCTGCGATGTCCTCACCCGAAGCCAACCCATCCTTCGGCTCCAGATGGAGGCGCCGGCATTGATAGTAAGGGAATCAGGAAGCTAAGCCTTGCGGCAATATCGGTTTGAGCCGGTCGGCAAGGGGGTAGAACTATAGGCAAAAATTTTTTTTTTCATTTATAATGGAGTAAGGGATTTATGACCCCTTTTAATTCTTCTGCCATCTGTGTCACATTGGGAAGATTTGCCTTCCTTCCGGTCCCATAGCAAAAAAAGTGAGAGGAAATCCCTGCAAATTAAGGGAATTCCAGATCTAGTGTCTCCATTGGAAGTTCTCCTCTCTATTACTATTCTGGGGACAACCCAAATTTTGTGATTTTCTTTTGATGATAGTGGTAAACAGGACAAATAGAGAGGGTTAATCTCCCTAACAGGGGCACAGACAGCAATAAAAACTGACAAAAACTATCAAACTGGAATGTCTGTTTAAGATGTGATGGAAAATAATTTGGATTTCTCTCACCAAAATTATATCTATGTTTTCAGGAACATTCCCATATGATTTCAGTACCTTTGGAAGGGTGAGTATAGTCGTATGTGTTAGGAAACACCCATCTAGGATTATCCATTAATGCAGCTTGGCTGAAGGGTCTTTATTTTGAGTATTAGCTGTGGGCATTTGTGAAATGGTTAGTATCTAATTTGAACTAAATGGTAGATATAACTTATTAAAATGGGTTATCCTTCTTTAAATGGCCAAGAACTCTATTAGACATTGCATTTTTCTATTAAGCTACTAATGCAAATTTTCTCATAAATTAGATTATTAATATATTTGTGCAAAGTAATGTTTGTTTCATCCAGTTAGTTGGACTGTCTGTGTTTCCACCTCTATTTTACCCTATTTATTTGAGAACTTTAGTTTACTGCTTTGTTGAGCCTGTAATAAATCATGGTGACATGGCTGAATAGTCATTTTAGGGACCCTATAGAAAGTAAATGTGTATTTTGGCCTCTCTAATAAAGTATTTTTGCTTCCTTTACTAAGGGGGAGAAAGGAGAAAAAGGAGAACCTAGCGTTGGCGATGGTCGAGGAATTACAGGACCTCCCGGCAACCCCGGATATCCTGGACTGCCAGTAAGTGAACAGCGTGGACTCTATTATGTGTTAGCTATAGGTGCCATATGCCCCTATTTTGGCAGACAGTCCCAATTTTTTTGAAACCACAAAAAAAGGAGAGTTCACATAAGTAGTTGTAGCTTTGGCAATATATGGGCAGACTAGGGCTTAAATATGGCTGCGTCTGGAATACAGTGGCGGCCTGTCCATTAGGGGCGCCCGGGTGCCGCCCTCTCTCTCCATGCCACCCCCTATATGATAATGGATAGATTCATGCATTGCTTGGATCTATCCATGGCTGCCGTGGCCACCCCTTATTGAGGCTTCCGGCCCCATTCTGGATGCCGGACACCTGAATTCCAGCAGCGAGGTGTTTTTTTGAAGCAGCTGATTAGAGCCATAGGCTCTAATAGGCTTCAAAATAAGGTGGACTCGTGGAGCAGAGCATTGCGGTACAAGCCTACCCAAGTGTTACTACAGTGAATGTTCGCTTTTGTAACACTGATCCTCAATCCAGCCAATCAGAAGCAGGTCTGAGACCTGTTTTCTGATTGGCCAAAAAGAGAAGAACTCCAAATGGCCACCGAGAAGGAGGGAGAGGAAGAGAACTGTAGAGCCGCCGCCATGAGCCCGGGAGAAGCACTGCCTAGATGGGGTAAGTGCATTAGACCCAGCTGATGGACAGACGGACGGATGGATGGGGGGGGGGGGGGTCTGTTACTGTTTGCCGCCAACCCCCCCCCCCCCCCCCAAAAAAAAAAAACACCAGCCGCCACTGCTAACTTATAACATTTCAGTTTTAGATTTGAAAGATTTAGCATATTAACATCCACATTTATCAAATACATTATCACAGTTTGTTATTCTTTATGTGGTATGTTATATTTCACATATCTAGCATGATTTCACTGTACACCCACAATATATATATATATATATATATATATATATATACATATATATATTCATTCATTATTTGTCACACATTCTCTCTATAGGGTGCTAAAGGAGACAGCATTCAAGGTCCTCCCGGCCCACGTGGCCCACCAGGAGCTGCTGGTGTAGGATATGAAGGAAGACAAGGACCACCTGGGCCACCAGGACCACCAGGTCCTCCTTCACAGCAGGTATACCCTGGACCTGGACCCAATAGACCAGGTTAGTATTGAACAAGCACAAAAAACTTTGGCTATTTGATTAACGGATGAGGAACTGTAACTTTAACACAGCAGTAATGCAAAATATTGTTTTCATGCATTGCAGTTCTAAGTATTCCAGGACCACCGGGACCCCCTGGGCCACCTGGACCCCAAGGAGGATCAGGAGGATATTCTTCGGTGAGAACTAAAAACTGCATTACCATTGATCTCATAAAACAGTTATTTTACCTAAAATGGAAAAGTAATATTTGATATCAGTTATGATGCAAAAAGTGTTGTAACCTATTGAAAAAACAAATAGCAATCAGTCAGTAATTAGTTTATGCAAAGATCATTTCTATGTGTGAAAATAAAGCCTGATGCCGCGTACACATGATCGGAATTTCGGTCAGCAAAAGACTGATGAGAGCTTTTCATCGGAAATACCGACTGTGTGTACGCGGCATGATAGTAGCCAAAAGAAAAAAAAATCAGCACAAGGGATGTAACTTAAAGCCAGTAGGATGTGTCCCTTGTGCCGATGCCTTTTATTTTAGTTGAAATTCCCCTCCCCACCTCATCCCTGCCACCATCATTTTCCATGTCAACAGGGGTTAATACAACTAGGGGCTGTCACAGGTCCTTATCAAGTTAGCCTGACTATGCCAACTCTTTTTGCCCAGTTCTACCAGCCGTACTACAGCTTCTATGAATTTAAATGTGATCTATGAATAGAGGGGGCGGACCTATACACCGTCCTCCCATCCTCCATTCATAGGTCCTGTTTCATTCATAGAAGCTGTAGTACATGGAGCAGCTGGGCTGAAAGAGCGGCCAATGTCAGGCTTTCTAAATGAGACCTTCAGACAGCACCTTAATCCTATTAATCAGTGGTAAAATGACATTTGGAGCTTTGGCATTGATTGATCACAGCCCTTTAATCCGCATCTATATGTGTCACAATTTCTTCACAAAAGTGACAAATTGTTAAGATCTTAACACCCACTGTCTACATCTTGAGGTATGCTTTATATGTAGAAATAATGCTATGCTGTTTGTTTTTAAATGCCCTCTTTTCTTGTTCCATTAGGCCACAGTATTGCAGACGTATCAGACAATGATTAATCTGCGGCAGTCCTTGCAGGAAGGGACCATCGTACTAGTGCTGGAACAAGCAGATCTGTATGTACGAGTCAGAGATGGCTTCAGAAAGATTCTTGTGAGTATCAATGTTTTGTGTTAAAATCAGATGTTGAAGTGTTTATTTACCATCCTTTGACCAAATCCTATCTGTGTTGAACTCAAGTATCGACATTCTGAAGAAACAGAGACCAATTAGCAATAATATCTCTCTAGTTTTTGAAAAATTGAAATGCTCAAAGGCAGATTCACGTACTTGTGATGTATTACCAGACACATATTTGCATGTTAACCACTTCAGCCCACGGAAGATTTTACCCCTTAATGACCAGGCCATTTTTTGAGATACTGCACTGCGCCGCTTTAACTGACAATGGCGTGGTTGTGTGATGCTGTACCCAAACAAAATTAAGGTCTTTTTTTCCCACAAATAGAGCTTTCTTTGGGTGGTATTTGATCACCTCTGAGGTTTTTATCTGGTCCTGGTACGGCTCAGGAGGGGGGGGGGGGGCTCGCTCATCCCCACCCCCTTTCCTGACCGGCCGTGCTGTGTGCTCGGATAGGGGTACAGATTTTGGGGGGACCCCACGCTGTTTTTTTTGGCGTAGGGGGTTCTCCTTAAAATCTCTACCAGACCTAAGGGCCTGGTATGCCCCTGAAGGCATGCAGGTCTCATTAGTGAGGCGACATTGTCGCTGATCTCGCTCGCTACTATAGGAACATTAGGACATTTTCCTACTGCAGCCAGTGCGAGAACCAGGGATCGCACTGGTTTATAGAAGCCTGTAGCCGTGAACCAACATGACTGGATCCCGCTGGAAACACAATATCAGCGGCACCTACTGTACATATTTTTGGTTAAAAAAAATTGCAGTAAGCGTATATTGATTGGTTTTCTCAAAAGTTATAGAATCTACAAAATAGGAGATAGATTTATGGCATTTTTATTATATTTTTTTTTACTAGTAATGGTGGTGATCAGCGATTTTTAGCGGGACTGAGACATTGCGGCGGACAGATCGGACAATTTTTTGGGACCAGTGACATTTATACAGCGATCAGTGCTATAAAAATGCACTGATTACTGTATAAATGACACTGGCAGGGAAGGGGTTAACACTAGTGGAGCTCAAGGGGTTAAATGTGTTCCCTGGGAGGAGTTTCTAACTGTGGTGGGGGGGGGACTGACTGGGAGTACAGAGAGATCACTGTTCCTAATCACTAGGAACAGACGATCACTCTGTACTTCTCTGTCAGAACAGGGAGCTGTTTGTTTACATTGGCAGATCCCCGTTATGGCTCTCTGTGGAGCGATTGCGGGTGGCTGGTGGAAATTGCGGCCGCCGGCCAAGCGCATCAGCTCACCCGCCATGCAGCAGGCACGTGCTGTTAAAGGGACCGCCGTACCGGTACACCAATTTGCAGGATAATAAATAATAATACATTTTGTTAAGGAAGCCAATTCATTTTGAATGGGCTGTCAACACATTGCAATGCAATTTTTAATGAACCTGCATCTTCTTTTAATGCAGTGCCCCACAATCAACAGTGTGGTCAAAATGAAGGGCACCACACTAAGTTACATGCTTTATGGCAACATTCAGTAAAACAGATATATTACTGCATGTTACTACAACACACAGATATTAATAGCGCCAGAATAGCCACTTTCAGGTAATCATGCCCATAGATATTAACAGTGGTCTGAGGAGGAACTGTGGTTATTGCCCATAGAAACCTTTATTATTCCAGTGCATTATGGGAGAATGAAGGAGAATCTGATTCGCTGGTAGGGCCAACGAAAACAGCTCTCCTTTATGACAATATGTTATATCAACTGTAAACAGTCATTTACTCTGAAAGTAATCTGACTAGAGACAAAAATATACATAAAAAGTTAATGCAAGTAAAAATGTGCTTTTGAGTAAATAATATATTTTTGTCTTATTTAAAAAACAGCTTTTCAGAATAAATCCGTTTGTGTTTGGTGAGCATTAAAATCATGCATTATGATTTTATGTCACTTAAAAGGACTATAATAGTTTTGGGTCAGTTTAGTTTACATTTTTAATTTACAGGCTTTTTTATTTAGAGGAACTGATGTTTCATATTTGTGTTAAATCATTATTTTAAAATTACACAATTAAAATATGATAAAGGATTCCTAGTGCACTACGAGTTAGCTAAAGGCACCACACAGCAGGGGCTGCCTGCCTGCTGGCTAATTTTGTCTAATGTTTAACTTTGGATGGAAGTCTGATTAGGGACAGTCTGTGCTGAAGAATCATTTAGTTCTATTTGCAAATTGCAGTTGAATAGTCTCTGGAGGACATGAAAAATACAGGTTGTCTACCTGCAGGCTAAGAAAACAGAATATTAACCACTTTCCACCCAGGCCAATTCTGAAATTTCTCTCCTATATGTATTTGTGTTTTTTTTTTGCTAGCAAATAAGTCAGAAACCCCAAACATTCTATATATTTTTTTTAGCACAGACCCTGGAGAATAAAATGGCAGTTGTTGCAATTTATGTCACACGGTATTTGTGCAGCAATTTTTCAAATGCAATTTTTTTTAGGAAAAAATACACTTTAATGAATTTTAATGCAACAAAAACACAATATATAACCATTTTTTTGGGGTAAAATATATAAGATGATGTTACACCTGCTTTCCAGTGAAGAAAATTGCAGTGTTTACATCTCCCAGGGTCATAGAGATGGCCTGGGACCATCCGGACCTCAGCCAGCTCTATGGTAATCCTGCACTGTCCCCTCCCTCTGCCTGTAAAAACAATCCAGCTGCTAAATAGCCTCTAGGATGGCTTTTACATTAGAGGGAATCACTGGCTGAAAACAAAATACAGTAAAACCTGCTTTTCGCAATACAGGCTGTTTTTTTTTTCAAAATACATTTTTTATTGTTTGCATTTTTCTCAGGCGGGAAGTAGTTATTTAATTTTTTTTTACATTTCTGGCCATAATAAAGCCAGGCATTAGTTGTAAATGGAACTCTTCCATATCCAATTTAATCGGGTCTTCCCAGTTTAAACAAAAGACACAAAGGGGTAGATTTACTAAAACTGGAGCACTCAGAATATGATGCAGCTGCACATGGTAGCTATCAGCTTCTAACTTCAGCTTGTTCAATGACGCTTTGACAATAAAACCTGGAAGCTGATTGGTTTCTGTGCAGAGCTGCACCAGATTTTACACACTCTTTTTTTATTAAATCTCCCCCAGGGGGGCACTGCTGCATTGCTGCTGAATAGATTGTGTTCACATGATTGGATCCCAACCAAGCTGAGGAAAAGTAACTGGAAGGTTGTTGGGAGGACTCACAGGTGGCTTTCTCAGTGCAGTACAGGAGAGGTCTTGGAAGTAGACCAAGCAGATCTGGGCTCCCCTGCATCTTCAGAGCTGCTTTACACAGCCCTGTCAGGCCCCATTCACACCTGAGCGTTTTGTAGCTTGAAGCCTGAAGCTATAAAACGCTGGAGGGGAAAAAAAATCAATTATTCTCTATGGAGATGGTTCACATCTCCACTCGAAAACGCCTGAAGCCAGAAGCTCCAAAACGCCTGAAGCTCAAACAAGTTCTAGAACTTTTTTTTTTAGGCAGATTTGGGCGTTTTTCTGCTTTTTACATTGGTGACCTTTTGACCTGCACAAAATCGCTGAAAAACGCTGTAAAAAACGCAGCAAAAATGCCATGAAAAACGCGGCAAAATCCAGTGTAAAGCATTTTAATGTCCGTACATTGCAGTATTTGGAAATATGCATTTTCATTTAATCTGGGAAAATGTATATGGTATTTTAGACTTTAATAATAATTGTTTACATTTGTGTTTTCTAGCTTGGAGAATATGTAACTGGCAATGGTCAGGTAGGTCTCACTCCTTATATGTTAGTTACTAATTCTTTAGTTATCTGTGACTGGTTAATGAGTGAAACGTTTTTCTTACAGGGTAATGAAATTGCGGCGAAAGAGCCTCCTGTGGTCATTTATCCTTCTGGTAACAGAGACTCAGGATCCTATCAGTCTACAGATGAGTATGAGCCTTCCAGGAATGAAAGACCACCACCACAACCAGTTAATCCCCGTCCTCCGCAGCTACCACCTCCAGTATTCCCCAAGCCGGAGCCAGAAGCTAATGTTCCTGTACATACACACCAGGAGTACCAGGCAGCGGTAAGCACAAGCTGGAAACTGTCACATTTTATTCAGTTCTTTTTTTGGTTTGCATATTTACATGTCACATTTCCCATTACAGTTACACTTAGTGGCTCTGAATGCACCCCTAACTGGCAGCATGCGCTCCATACGTGGCGTGGACTTCCAGTGCTTTGAACAAGCCCGCAAAGCTGGACTTCACGGGACATTCCGAGCGTTCCTTTCTTCGCGTCTTCAGGATCTGTACAGTATTGTTCGCAAAGCTGACAGGCTGTCTGTGCCAATCGTTAATCTCCGGGTGAGTCTGGCTGTATGTGGTTGCAGCCCATGAATTTGATTGAAGTGAAGCAAACTTTGTATGTAGTGACAGCTCCAGCATAACTTTACCTCTCTGACAAATTTCCCATTAAAAGGCAAGGGAGAGGATCATTAAAGGGTATGCCCAGGTATTGCTTAAACCTTCATCTCTCTGTTGTGGTGGTTCTCAACCTTTTTAAGACCAGGGCCTGGGATTTTTCTAAAACCTCCCAGGCCGTAACAGTAAGAAAAAAAAAATAAAGCTTATACACACACTATAAAATTATGGGAATGCAAAACATGCATTGAAATGTTGGAAGGCTCTGGATGGGGCCGAGTGTTGGCCCTGTAGGATGTAGTTTCTGGAGGGGGTTGGGGGCACAGTGGGACACTGTTGGAGGTTATGGGCATTGTGGAGGGCTAGAGGCTTTTCAGCAGGATGCACACACTATGTAAGGTTGAGGGGGGGGGGGGCACTGTGGAGGCCGATGGATCTTTGGGGCCACTGTGGAAGGTTGGAGGGGGTACTATGGAAGCTGAGAAACACTGCGTAAGATTAACAGATTTGCAGCTGGTTGGAGATCCAGGAGAAATGATTGAGTACCACTGCTGTAGAACATGCCCCAGAATTATTTTTTGTATGTTCTTTTTTTATCAAGTAAAAGCTTAAATGACTAAATTACATTATCACCAGGCTTGTAGAATTCTTCCAGGGACAGCTGCTGGGAGGTCAGTTTCTACTAAAGTAGGCAGAACTACATCTTCCCAGACAGGGGCGGACTGACCATTCAGCCACTCGGGCACTGCCCGAGGGCCCCGGGCCACTAGGGGGCCCCATCAGGGTTGCCAGTCTCAGTAAAACCAGGGACAGTATGTAAAAATCTGTGTTTTTTTTACATCTGGCTCTGAAATGTCCCTTACCGACAATCCTGAGATTATAGCTGCCCCACCTCTCCAGTACCTTCTCAGCCAATAGAAACATGTCTGTGTATACTGTGTGATTGTATACTGTGTGGCCCCATAATCTCTGATT